>NW_004624775.1:2663312-2711477 GCF_000247695.1 Heterocephalus glaber | reverse complement strand
ATACCCCAGTGATACATGTGCACCCATGTTCATAGCAGCACAATTTGTAATAGCTAAAACTTGGAAGCAGCCCAATTGCCCATCAACTGGAGACTGGACAAAGAAAATGTGTAGGGCCAGGAATTTTGCTCAGTGGTTCTGCTGCCTGCCTTGCAAGCGCAAGGTCCCAAGTTCGATCCCCAGTACAAAAAAAAAGTGTGTTTTAATAAAATGGAGTACTACTCAGCCATAAAGAATGAGAAACTAGAAACATAGCTAAATGGATGCACATTGAGCCAATACTCTTAAGTGAAATAAATAGGACACAGGTGTAAATACCAAATATTTTCTCTGGTGTGAGAAACTGAAAGTGTAAATAAGGACTAAAAGGTATAAAGGGAGTGGAATTAATATGAGAAAATGAAAAAATGGAAACAAAGTCTTTGTAAATAGGGAGGGATGGAGGGGTTCAAGGGAAGGCAGGGTAATGGGGAAAAAAATAAGAACCAAGAGAGATTATGTAAAGGTACAAATTTCCAATGATGAATGTCATTATATTGTATATCTAAAATGGGCCAGGGATTTAGCTCCGTGGTTTCCCCGCCTGCTGTACAAGAGTAAGGACCCGAGTTCGAGTGCCGGTACCAAAAAAAAAAAAAAAAGGAAAATGTATACCTAAAACGTACCAATAAAATAATAAAAAAAATAACACCTCAACCAGTTCTTACTGAAATAATTCCTGATCCTTAGTTAATTTGTACAACATTGAACAAGATGCTTCTTAATACAAGATGTACTTAATAATATTCAGTTATATCTTTAGATGGACAGGTTTTTTTTTGTTTTTTTGTTTTTTGTACTGGGGATTGAACTCGGGTCCTTGCACTTGCGCAGCAGGCAGCGAAACCACTGAGCTAAATCCCCGGCCCTAGATGGACAGTTTTTAACCCCCAAAACATATCTAATTTTCAGTAATTTACAAGCATAGTAACTCAAAAGTAATTTAAAAACAAACTTGTGACCAAGGTATAATCTGAAGCAAGTCTGTTTTTTCTCAAACAAAAGGCTTACACTTTCCTGACAGTAAAACATGTATGTCTAATTGGTTTAATCATGACTGAGTGGTTGATGCTTGAGGAAAGCTTTGAACATAGGCTATATAAGCCTGAAAGATGGTTAATATGTCTCACAAATAGTAGCACAATAATAGTCCAGCCGAGATTTAAATTAAATACTAGTAGTCTATGAATTCCCAGTAATCAAAACAAATGGTCGTGTGTCTAAGGAAATCAGGATACATTAAAACAAGAAAACTCTAGTGAAGTCTTCATTTTGAAATTGAAAAAGATTTGGCATTACTGATTTTAGTTTCTATTTAATTGAGATTCATTATTGAATTATCAAGACATGAGTCTACTATAGCACTTTGTTTTCACGACTTGGAGATTTTATTTATTTTATATTTTGGTGCTCTGGATTAAACTTAGGACCTCGTGCAGGCTAAGTACACACTCTACCACTGAGCTACACCCCTAGCCAAACCTGGAGAGTTTAAAATGTCCTAATGAAGAAATATATAGTTAATTTTAAAAACAGCTTTATTAAGTTATGTTTAAAATTAAATACTAGTATTGTGTACAAAACTATTGATCCAGCATCAATTGTTTGTCAAGTGCTCCAAAGAATAAATAAGCATACTTAGGTCATTCTCAAGATAGTTTTTCTTCATTGCTGAGAGGCCTATTGTTTCAGAACCTAATCAGGAGGTAACCAGGGGAAGTTGTTCTTTTCCAAATATTTCTGTTCATTTGGTTTCTTTGTTTGAAATCTAAGACTGATTATTCATTTAAAATTCAAAATTAATTATATAGACAAAGCATATTTCTACTGTCAACAGAGATCCACATGAACAATTATAAGATCACTTTTCCAGAAAATGACTTTCAAGATGCCAACTATTTATAAAAGTTTGATAATTTGAATTACGTATATAGATGTGATTTTAAATCTAATTTCTTTTTATAGAACTCTGTTACTCAATATCCTGCATAGATGTTCATTATTATTTTTATAGCCACTGCACAACACATAAAATACTAGGAATCCAACTATACTTAAATATCTAATGGTAGCTATTTTAAAGTCAAGGTTTTTACCAAGTAATAGAAATTAATTATAAGGACCCACTTTTGAAGTTTGTATTAAATATTAGCATTTTTAGATTAGTATTTTTGAAATAGGAAATAGAAAAGATATATTGGATTTTGAAAAATGTGTCATGGTTGGCTATTTTTATAGAAGAATATAATGAAAAAGTTGTGCCACATACCTCTTTAGCACTGCAGTTATTTTTAGATTATAGAAATAATCACCTTTCTTTAATATTTTATAATTAATCTAAAGAAACTCACTTGGTTGTTTAAATATGAGTTGGATATGTCCAAAGGAGTTTTGCCTACCTTCTAGAAGGAAAAATGAATTCTACCGAATTTTGGAAAGGAAGTTTCACAAAAATGTACACATAAATAAATGTTTAAATTATTTTTAAGGGCAATTTCACCACTGTGGCCTTTGAAAATGTACTTGTTTTAGGAATTGAATTTTTTAAGGAAAATTGTGAACAAATGAAAGAATTATTATAGATCAAACTTGCACATTACCACCCACCATCTATACTAATACAGACACAACAGTTAGTATTTTACTTCAAATTTATAGTTTATTTTGCCTTATAAGCTCCATTAGCTTTTTGTTAGGACTAATTTTTTTTGGGGGGGGGTACCAGAGATTGAACTTGGGACCTTTCACTTGCAAGGCAGATGGTGGAACCACTGAGCTAAACCCCTGCCCCATACTTTTTTTTTTTTTTGAAGTGAAGTCTAATACAAGGTTTAGAATGTAAATGGTATTTGTTATGGCTTGGATCTAAAAGTCCCTCAAAAGGCTGACATATTCAGAGGTAGACTTTTGGAAGATGATTGGATCACAAGGCCTCTAACTTCATCAGTGGATTAGTTGAAATTAATTATGGATTCATAATTTGATGGCATTATTGGGAGATAATGGAAACTTAAATGATGAGGCCTAACTGGAGGGAGTGGGTCATGGGGGCATGATCTTGAGGATTATTTCTTGTCCCCAGTCCCTCCTCTCTGGCTCTTTATCTTTGTATCCTGGCTGTTATGAAGTGAGCAGCTTTCCTCTGTCACACCCCTATACCATGATGTTTCTGCCTCACCACAGACCTAAAAGCAGTGGGACCAGCTAACCATGGACTGAAACCTCTGAAACTTCTGTAACCACGAGCCAAAATAGGCCTTTCTTCCTTTAAGTTGTTGTTCTCAGGTATGGTATGTTGTCACAGTGAGGGAAGCTAACATAATAACTTTTAGAAACCATATAAATACAAACAAAAGTTCTACATGGAATGCTAAGGAAGACTCTGAGTTCACACTATGTTATGTGATTCACAGCTGGAGGGGTTTCTAGAGAATTTGGCACTATGATTCTCTTTTGTCATTTAGTGATGGGAGTGCTGTACAATTAGCCATCTGAGGTAGCATCCTGAGTCATTTTAAATGTGTAGAGAATTTGAGGAGCAACAGAAACTCCAGGGAGGTCTTCAAATAATCTCAGAGAAGCAAGACTGTTACGTAATTGTCATTTTATAAGCAGACACTTCCCCAATTGTGTTATATCTTATATGGAGAATGTGTGAACAGAAAGGGGTTGTTCTGATGATTAATTTTATGTCAGTATGACTGGGCCATACGTGCCCAGATAGTTCATCAAACATTATTATAAATGTTTCTCAGAGGGCATTTTTGTGAGATTAACATTTAAATTGGTAAACGAGTAAAACAGATTCTCCTCCTTAATGTGAGGCCTTATCCAAAGTTGAAGACTTGAATAGAACAAAACAGATGATTCTCTCCCAAGTAAAAGAGAGTCCTCAGCAGCCTGCCCTCAGACTTCATTGGCAATATTGCTTTTACCTACCTGATGGCCTTTCAACTGAAACATCAGCGCTTTTGGGTCTTTAGTACTATTGGCTCACTCTGCAGATTTTGGACTTACTAGCCTCCATAATTATGTGAGCCAATCCTTTTAATAAATCTATTGGTTTTATTTCCCTGGACAACTGTGACTAATCAGGCCTCATGAATTAAAAAGGTCCTCAAGGCCCAACACTATGGAGGGAATCTTAGCCAAGTGTATTGGGCCATCTCAGGTACCTTAGCAAAGTTATCTCTGAAGAGAATGACAGGATAACAGCATAAATCTTGACAGAGCAACTAAGATCAGTAACCTCCTCTATTTACTTTCATGTTCAGCCTTCTCCTAACTGAACTTTCCTGTGTAACTAAATAAAAAATACACTCAATCTGCAAGGTTAGGACCCAATTCAACAATAGTGAAACCATTATGGTAAATGCCATGGGTAGGCCTCTGCCTGCACGCCACCTTGAGTTTCCAAAGCTGCTGTCCCTTGAAGCACCTTGATTAACACACTATAGCCTCTGAAAAATGCAATAAAATCCTAAAGCTTCTTTGCAAAAACATTTATTTTCTTCAGATGTGTTAACAGACTTGGTCAATTACCATTGGTTGGGTTTTAAAAAATTATTCATACTGAGGAAGGGCTACAAAAGTGACAGAGGAAAAAAGTGTGTATTTATACAGAGAATTTCCAAAATTATAAACCTTTAAGGTCATTTGAGGAAGCTGTAGAGCTGAGGCACGAAGTAATCCTTGTAATATCCGTCGATGAAACCTTTTCCACTGTTGTGCACAAACCAACAGGGAACATCTGTTCCAAGCACAATGTCCATTCTGTAGTCTTTCTGTAAGCCTCTGCAAGGAAAATGGTGTGTGTGGTCAGGGAACAGACCAAGCATGGCTGTCCTGGGACAGCTGGTTTTCGTACCCCTTCTTATTACCATCTCTGCCCAGGCCCCACCCACCTTACGCAAGTTGTACATACTGTCAGAGTCTAGGGATTGGTGTTGAAATGTCAGAGTCTGGGGTTAGTGTTAGAAGGTCAGAAAATAAGAATTATGTCTTTAGATATAATTCATATAACCCCCACAGAGTTTAAACCTCATGGACCCTTCCAGCAAGGTAAAAAGCAGGAAATTAACAGAGGTGGGAAGAAGGCAGGAATCAAACTCCAAAGTGTTGTAGGCCAATCTCATCCTTCACCCTGAGACACCTCTTACCCTCACTTTATGGATGAGTGTTTTATTTAAGGGTGACTCAAGCTGTTTCTGAGAAAATTCATGTCCTCCACTTGCAGGGCAAAGAAGCAAATGATTTGCAAAAGTACATGCACATTGCCATTAATAAGCCATAAAAATATGTAACTGCTGAGCCCACAAGTCAGCTCTGCTTCAGCTATGCATCATGAGGTGCTTGTAGTGGATTACAGTGAGGCCCAGCATGTACATTTTGTCATATAATAGAAGGTCTTTCATGAAGCTTCACATAATCATTACTAATGCGTGCTCATTGTTTCCTCATCATGCTCCCTGATGCCCATTGGTAATTCACTATTCTCTTATCTTGTAAACCGACACTAGCTGAGTGCTACATTCACTAAGAACCCACTGTTTTAGTTCACAAATCTATTTTTTGTAGTGGCACTTATCATAATTTTATGGTTTACTATTGAAATATAATTTCATTAAGCATATGGAAGCCAATGACATTTGGAATCAGAAAGCTTTTTCTAGGGCCGGGGATTTAGCTCAGTGGCGCCACACCTGCCTTGTAAGAGCAAGGTCCTGAGTTTGATCCCCAGTACTGCAAAAAAAAAAAAAAGCTGTTTCTAAGAAAGTAATGTTGTCTTCTTCATAAAAATTCTTAAAAGACAAAAATTGCTTTAAAAGGATATCAAGGGCCGCGGATTTAGCTCAGTGGTTCAGCCACCTGCCTTGCAAGCTCAAGGACCCGAGTTTGATCCCCAGAACCAAAAAAAAATTAAAAATAAAAAAATAAAAGGATATCAAATTATGCATGGGTGAGACAACTAAAAAACTATAAAGATGTATAAGTGGTTTGCACTCAAAATGTTATACAAGTGTATAAGTTCTCACTTCTGGATGAAGCATATGGATATGATTTGTGCAAGAAAAGCTACACAAAAATGCATTCAGTAAATCTATACTCAAAAAGAAGGCTTTACATAAAAACATACTTATAAAACCACACCACTTTCATGGTTCATGGGTATTTTTAAGATTTCTTCCTTTGGACAACTGTTATGGTTTAGATACAGAAATCTCATATGTTCAGAGCTGGGGTTTTGGGAAGGTGATTAGACCATGTAGGCACTTTAGTAGGTGAGGACTGGTGGGAAGAGGCTTGTCACCAGGGGTGAGCCTTTGGAGAGTCGGTCTCAATCCCACCTCCCCCCTTCTCTTTGCTTCCTGGGTGCCATGAGGTGAGCAACTCCACCATGGCCTTTCTGCCTTGGAGCCAGCCAACCATGGACTGGAACCCCCAAACCATGGGCCAAATTTAACCTTTCCTTCCTTAAGTTGTGCATGTCAAATATTTTGTCCTAGTGACAATAAAATAACCAATACAGCAACTTTTTGTTTCCAACTTGTGACCATAGGGCTTCTGATGCATGAAGATGAGAATAATAAATAGATCAATTAGTCTTGGAATTTCATGGCACAGACTTACATATACAGACATTATTGACATTTAAGGTGGGCTATCTGAAATGTCCTCATGCAAATGTTATATATGCATCTATCTTTAGTGCATTGTTGTGTTTGACAGAGGAAGAGCTTAAAATGCCTTTTTTCACGCTTGTATTTCAGTGAATGAGTCCAGGCCTACAGGAACCCTTTTTGTTACTGTCTTATGCATCCCAGACCTACCTGGTGACAGTCAGTTTCTGTCCTTTCACTTCCATGCTTGCCTCTGGCTTCTTGGGGTCCTTTCCTGGTCTCTCATTGGAGATGTATATCTTTGGCTCATGCATGAACTGGCCTAGTGAAGCAAAGCACAGACATTTATATGTGACTCAAAGTTAAATAAAAAGACAGGCCCATCACTGGGTTCAAGTGATATGTTGACTCTCCCTCCAGAATTTCCAGGGTAAAAAGATTCTTGGAAAGGTAAAAGAGCAGCAATGGGAAGGAGGAGTCCTTCCTGAAAGCTGATCTCTCACAGTCTTTTTATACATAAAGTCCATCCACTGGACCATCAGTAAGCTGACTGCTCATCTGACGGCAGTGGGGTGAGATCAGCACTGGTAAGCACAGTTCAAATCATAGGAATAGGTTTGTGTGTGATGTCAAATGCTTGCATTTCAACCCTTCTTAAAATGCTAAGAACTGTTGGCTGGATGCTCTGCCTGGAGCACAGACTTCCTAAACCAGTCCATCCCCCTGTAGGTAAAAGAAAATCTTCAGCATTAAACTTAAAATGGCTCTGCCCCTTCTTTTAGCTCCTCCAGTTTGTGATTCTGAGACCCTGTTCCTGAACACCATTATCTAGAAGGTCAAGTGGTCCTGGCCATTGTATTCCAGAGTCACCACACTGCCACGTTGGTCCTGTACTCCACAGTCACATCTGCCACCTCCCCTAATTCTAACTGCCACCATCCAAGTCACTAAAGATCTTGAGTGGCCCCATAGGTGCAAGGCAGCTGAGAGACACCTCACCTATTAGTCCATGAGCCTTAGGTGAGAACTTGTTTGTAGGGGGAATGTAGATCCCCAGAAAGTCTACGTTGACTGGATGCTTCTTCCAAACACGATGCAGCAGAATGGAAAAGGACATTTCTTTATCCAGGGTGAGAGTCACAGTTTTTTCTTTATTCACGGAGACAACCACCCTAGTGTGAAAGACAACTGGGAACTAAGGATTCCAGAACAGATATTTTAGCAAGTTATCCTTCTCACCCTTACTCAGAATGCTTCATTCCTCCCAGTACAATTCTACTACTTTTCTAAGAGTTTGACAATGTTCTTGCTATGGAGTGTTGTTTTAACTCCTGGCTCTAAAATTCTGTCATCTGGCATGTTGTAGATTAACAGTTAGTTAACAGATACTAATTGGAAACATACTCTGCTTAAGATATAAAATCATCGTATTTAGAGCACACTTTCTGATGTAGAGCCTGCTGCAGATTTCAGTAGTGCTTACTTACTGTGTGTCATGCATGAGCCTAGGCACTAAGACACAGTGGTGATCAAACACATGGTTCATGTGCCACAAATAGTGTACTGAGTAAGAATGATTTTCCTGAACATCAATTTCCCTCCTTTTAATTTTTTTTGATGACACTGGGGATTGAACCCAGCGCCTTATCACTAAGCTACATCCCCAGCCTTCTTTTATTTTGAGACAGAGTCTTGCTAAGTCACTAAATCACCCAGGCTGGGCTCGAACTTCCAATCTTCCAATCTCAGCCTCCAGAGTGCTGGGATTACAGGTGTCTGCCACCACACCAGACTTGCTCGACTTTCTCAACTTCCTTATATTTAAAATGATTACTTTAAGTTCTATGTTGATGTTGTTGGTGACTGGATTTATTTGTGCAGCCTGTGTGAAAGATAGGCCCCAACTCAGACTTGCCTCGAGTTCATGACGCGAGCCGTATCAGACCAGGACAAGATGGATGTATGAGAACCATGGCTTATGGTGATGTTCTCAGTGCTAACTTCTATTTTCATGTCTTCACTTTGGAAATAAAATCCCAGTTTTCCAAAATAGGTGCTTAGTTTTCCATCTTGGGGCTTCTTGGCACCAATAAGCTGACCATTGACTAAAATTCCTATAGAAGAAAAAATATTTTCTCTCTTTTGTACTCTAGCCATTTTCTTTTCTGCATGTGTGGCACCATAATTTGGGTTTATAAAACTTGGCAATTTGAGAAAATCATCTTGTTTCAGAATTTACATATTTTTCTTTATAAATCTTGTTTTACAACTGATATATTTTATTACAGTGATTGTGTTAAAATAAGATCAGCTAGTTTGGACTTAGATCATATATTTTGAACTATAAAACAATATACTGATGATTTAATTTCTTATAAATGATCAGAATTTGAAAAATACAGAATTCCTCTTAAGGTGAAAAAGAAATAAATCCAGGTAGTGACCTAATTGTCTAATTCAAATATAATTTCCCTTTATTTTACCTGATTCTGGATCAGAAACCAGGTTGAGGATTTTTCCAGGTTCTGAGTCAATATTGAAACAAATATTCTTCTGGCTTTTTGGTAGGTAAATGATGAAATGTGGGTCATTTTCAACTAGAAAAGATACAAGAAAAGTGAAATAAAATCATGCAAAGGAAGATTTTGATCAGTATTTTATTGCTGAACACCTTCATTTAACGAGAACAAGTATTTCTTGTGCCTAGATACATACTCAGTAACTATGTTAGAGATACAGGCCCCAGTGATTGGTAACTGTTTTAGGGATAGAGGTCGCTGTGATTCATACTTGTGCACCACTGCCCCTGTGTCATGGAACATCCATTAGGGCTTTATGTAATTTATAAATGTAGTGGATATTTATTTTGTAGCTATCCCATATGTCTAGGCTAGATACTAGACATAAAATGAATAAGAAAGACACAGGAATAAGAAATACATGTAAGAAACAAACCCATTATATGTATTATTTTATGTTGCCATATATAGTAAAGAACACATATCATTGTTGATGTAGAGACTAATGTTAATCAAACCCAAGAACAGAGAAGATTCAAGCTACTCTTAGGCAAGGGCTTCTTTGTTTCTGATATGATTATGCTGAGGATCCATTCTAGTCCTCCCTCCTCCCCATTTAATTCTTCAACAAATACTTGAAGAGGGGAACCAAATATGTGCAAAACACTATGTTAGACAATGTTTGGTACAGCTATAAAAATATCAAGGTCTATACCTTCAGGCAAGCAATAATTTAGTGAAGGTAGCAGATAAAACGACCAATCTAAGACAGAGTGAAGGAAATGGTATAGTAATGCCCCAAGCACAGCACTGTGAGAATGAAGGTAAAAGGTGATTTTTAACCTGAGCAAAGCTGTCTTCAACTAAGTTTTAAAAGTAGGAGGGGAGAAGGGAAGACAAAAGATGAAGGAGAGAAGGATTTTATTCTGAGTGGGTAAAATGAGATAGGTATGGAGGTAGAACTCTGATTTGTTTAGAAAGTGACTCAGTGTGGGCCGAGGATAGGTCCTTAGAGAATGCAGAAAAAAAGATGAGATGAAAAATGTAGATCTCAGAGTCCGTGAAACACTAAAACATGAACCTTAATTCTATTGGGTAGGTAGTTATTATAGGTTTAGAGGATAATAAGACATGATTTCACTCTCAGTTTAGGAAAATGACTAGTGGCAGAGTAACTAGAGTATTGCAAAGTAGATAGAGGAAGATCATTTAGAGAATAAAGCTGTAACCCTTTCAGGAAATGCTGCATTCGAGCACCAGCCTAAAGAGTGGAACTGGCAAGGAAAACCTAAGCGACATTTCTGTAGGATTGCTCAGGGGAGAGGAGCAGTTAGCATTGCTGGGTGTCTGGCCTCAATGACTGACAGGGCTAAAGAAAGGGTGAATTGAAGACAACTACAGAGTTGTGTTTGCTATAAAAAGATTGGAAGAGTAGGCTGCCACATATGGAGACGTCCCTGTTTCTAGATCTTTCTGCAGAGCCCCTTGCAGACACTAGCCCAACTCATTCTCATTGCATCCTTGAGGAGAGGACAGATCACATCATAGAGCCAGTAAGATACGGCCCCAAGGCGTCTGACAACAAATGCTACCTCCCAACTGTTCTGATCTGTTGCCTAGAACTCACACATTTTCAAGTGTGCATTTTTTTTTTTATTTTTGGTACTGGGGATTGAACTCAGGACCTTATGCTTGCAAGGCAGGCACAGCGCCACTGAGTTAAATCCCCTCAAGTGTGCATTTTGAAATGTGGAAACTGGGATAAACTAATTCAGGGCACAAATTATATCTTATTCTGTGTGTGTGTGTGTGTGTGTGTGTGTGTGTGTGTGTATGGTACTGGAGATGGAACCCAGGGCCTTCACATTGAGCTACATCCCCAGCCCTTTTTTATTTTCTATTTTGAGACAGCCACTTGCTGAGTTGCTAAATTGCCCAGCCTGGATTCAAACTTGTGATCCTCCTGTCTCAGCCTCCCAGAGTGCTTTCATCCCTCAGACCAACAGGCTCATGCTGTGAGTCAACGTTTGGTTAACTGACTTTTGCTGGAGCCATGCCCTAGAGAGTATTATTAAAGCATGGAACAAGGGCTCATAACTCATATTATAACTTCCTTTATACAAATACAGATTTTGAGATGTTTTGCTTGAAGAAAATGGCTTTTATGAAAGATAATGATCAGTTTTGCCATTTTATTTAACTCCACCAGTAAAACCTTCTGATGAGCAATGGTGAAGCAGAACTGCCATATTGGGCTGATATAATTCTAGGCAACAGAAATGAAGCCCAGGTTTAAGTGAGTTGGGTTTGAGACTCGGCTTTCCCATCTGCTCATGCTTGTCCCTCTTATGAATAAACTCCCTGTTTGCAAAACTTAACCATTTCAGTAATTGGCACACTGTGTCATGGGCCTGGTTTTCTACTTGCTGCCACTTCCTCAGCGGTGTCCTGTCTCACATGTTGAGAGGGAGAGGACAGAGAGGCTGACCACTGCATGAGGAAGCTACAGCTGCCAAAACTCTCAAGAAATACATTTTCCTGGCCTTCAGATAATTGCACCTGCTATGTACGGCTCCCACTGCAATAGTCTATAGAAAGTTGTGGGGTTTTTTTAAGACTCAGCAAAGCCAGGTGTGGCGGCACACATCTAATTCCAGCACTTGGGAGGCTGAGGCAGGAGGATCTCTGTGAGTTAAAGACTGGTCTGGGCTACATAGTGAGTTCAAGGCCAGCCTGAACTTCATAGCAAGACCCTGTCTAAACAAAACAAAACAAAACAAAACAAAACAAAACAAAACAAAAACCTAAAAACCAAAAAACAATAAACCAAACTAAAAAAAAGACTGAGCAAAACTAGACTTTTTATACTCTATTTAAAACAAACAAATCCCACAGAATAACATGCATTATGGAGGAAACAACATTAATGTATTTTAGGTCTCTAAATTTAGAGATCCTAACCTCTAATAATAGCACGTATTTATTGAGTGACAGTTATGTGCTCATTATTATTTTAGATACGTTTCACATTTAATCAATAGCCTAGCTACCGAAAAGTATATGTAGAAGTATCATTATTCCTCTTTTCAATTGGAAGGAAGCAAAGTGCAAGTACGTTATGTAACCTGATCGAGTTTGCGCAGAGGGCGTGAACGCTGTCGAGAAGGGAGAAGATCCTTTTGCTGACGATGCCTATCGGCCACCCTATGGGAGGAGCACCTCTTCCGTTCCGGGGGGTGACCTTATGCAGTTGGAATGGGTGCCCTGGACTAACTTGTCCCCCTCCAGATTCCTAGGTGAAGCCTAAGCCTCCGTGCAATACTGTTTGGAAATGGGCCTTGCGGAGGGCGGCAGAGGGCGGCAGAGGCCCTGGTGCCGGGACTCCCAGGAGGAGGCCCCAGAGAGCTTTCTCTCCTTCCAGGAGTGCACACAGAGAAGAGATCAGGGACCACCCAGAAAGAGGCCTCAGAGTGAAGCTCGATTGCTGGCACCTGGAGCTTGTCCTTCTACCACCAGAACGGAGGTACATGAGTCATTTAGGCCTGCCAGGCTAAGGTACGGAGCTTCTCTCAGTGGAAGCCCTCTATGCCTGTACCAGACACCTTGCCCTCCATTCTTCCGGCTGAGGAGCAGAAGCAGTAGGAGGCGCTCTTACCTCTTATCACATGGGAAGGTGGCGTGGCCTCCATTGGTGGCCCAGCTACCAGAGACAGCGCGGTCGGCGTCGGGGAGGGGCTGGCCCAAGATGGGATGGAACCTGGGGCAACTTTGCTGCCGTAGTAGAGGGCACCTGTGTGACAAAACCTGCCTCCGTCAGTTCCTAGGTTCATTTTTCCATAGAAGTTGCTCAAGGCATCAAGAACCTGTTTTGTGCATACCTACAGGTTCTTGGTAAAATTTTCACCCCCTCCCTTTTTGCAGCCCTGGAGGGTGAACCCAGGGCTTCACACATGCTAGGCAAGTGCTCTACCACTGAGCTAAACCCCAGGCCCCCTTGCTTTTATCCCAGAGTTCTCTCTCCTACATTATCCTCACACTGTGAGGGCTTGTGTTCAACTAGAAGAGAGAATATTATGTGATTTTCAATAATTAAAATAGAATTATTATTATTATTTATGAGACTGGAGATTGAACTCAAGGCCTTCACACTGAGCTCACCCACGGCCTTCTTCAATTAAAAAAAATTTTTTTGGACACAGATTCTCACTAAATCGCCAAGTTGAACCAGTTGGGCTCAAATTTGCCATCTTCCTGCCTCAAACTCCCAGAGTGCTGGCGTTGAAGATGTGCCCCCACCACATCCAGCTTTGTTCATGTATTTTAAAAAAAAATGAATGATAGTCTCAAGTGAAGTATTCTATTTCATTAGTTACAATTTAGACAGTGACTTGATTTTATTTTACAAGATCAATATTCACCACACTCCAGAAATATATCAGTGGCAACTGTTTAAACTAGATGAAAAAAAATCTGAACGTTGATGTTAAAAGTGAGTGTGGGGGTTCATACGTTTTAAAAATTCCTTTGGAAGGTGTGAGCAAAAATGTTTGAAGACCACAGCAATAAACCACCCTGCAAGTAAGTTGAAGGGGTGAGCTTGGGCCCAGAGGGACGCAGTCTGGGTGCAAGGGGTGGGTAGGGGAGGCCTGAGCAGAGGTGCAGGGCGAGGGAGCCGCGCTGTCTGCTGTCCGCAGACCAACATGCTGACCTGAACAGCAGGAGATGTCCTGTGGAGGGGAGTCGGCCAGCATGCGCTCGTCCCCAGCGGCGTTCTCAATGACCATCGCGCTGAGTGGGGTCACGATATGATGTTCCAGGGACATCTGCAGGATTGTTTTTGTAATTTTCCTCTTCGTGGCAGCAGTAGGGGCCAGGCTTCTGCGGTGGCGAAGTGGAGGCGTTACAGAACTGCAATTGAGGGGGTGCTCGGTCACATCCCCACCCACTTCCCATGTCTAGCCAGGCTCCGGGAAGGTGGTGGAAGGGGGTGAAGAACCAACTGGCTTCCTGAAACTTACTCTTTTATCTAGCTGTGCAGTCCCAAGGGAATTTTTAAAAAAGACAGTGTTTTAAAAGAGCAGTTTTAGGTTAACAGATGTTGAGCAGAAGGCACGGAGACTTTTCCCACGTCCCCTCCACACCCCCAGTATCCTCCCCTACAGTTGATGTCCGGCTCAGGGTCACACCTGATGACCTAAGTCAATGGTTTAGGGTAGGGTGTACCCCAGGCATTGTTCTTTCTACAGTTCGGACAAATGCATGGTTTATACCCACCATTGTAAGATCACACGGGGTAATTTTCCCTACCCTAAAAATGGTCTGTGCTCCACATATTCAATACCCCTTCCCTGAGTTCCTTGTGACCACTGATCTCTTTACAGGGATTTTAAAAAAATCAATATTTAACTTCTGCAGCAGTTTTGCTCCATGACTTTAAGTATATCCAGTGTGCTTCTGTCCAAAGGACCAGGATATTTCTTGCTTACTTCAAATCACAGCTTATAACCTTGTGGGTTTTTCTTTTTTTAATAATCTTATTGACGTCAGATATTTTCTAAGTCCTATTATACCATAGCTTTTTATTTTCCTGGCCTACTTTGATAACCTTGTTCCATCTTTCTAAAATCTGATCAAACGGGTGGAGTGAGGCTTGGGAATGGTCATTTTTATCAAACACCCCCATGTAATTCTGATACAGGTTACTCTCGTGATCCAGTGTCTGTGTTCGGCAGTTGAGAGGCAGCTCAACTGAAAAGCCAGAGGTGATATAGATGAGCATTAGGCGTCCCTTACATAAGGGACATCATAATCACATGATCATAACATTTCTCTTTGGACAATAACCTGTTTTCAAGAGTAAATGCAAAAGAATTACTGGTCTACACAGCAACATGGATGAATCTCACAGACATGATATTGAGAGAAAGATGCCAGAAACATATTGCACAGTTATGTGAAATTTAGCAACAGACAAAACCAATGAATGGTGACAAATGTCAGGATGATTTCCAGTGAAGGTTGAGGAAGAGGAGCAAGGAATGACTCAGCAGCTCTACATCTGGATCCAGGTGGTGATTGGTTATGTGAGTGATATATATTCCTCATTTAACAACAGAGTTACATTCCTGAAACTAGGTCATTAAGTGAATTGGTTACTAAATGAGGAATTGTATATAGCACATACATTATAGTATTCAGAACAAAGAGATGGTTAAAGAAAACTTCAACTTGATTACTTTGCTTTTATTTGTATAACTCTTACATGCAACACTGTACTGTGCTGTACAGTACAATCAGCAAACATTACAGAATTATATAAATAAGGTTTACTGTACAAAAAAGGCATTGAGGATCTATAAACAAGATGTACAGAACTGTACAAAAAAAAGATGGATCATAAGTCTGAGCAGTGGGTTGTAAGTCTGACAGTGAGCCTTGATTTTAAGTCTGACAGTTACTAAATACGTATGTCTTTAACAAATCATATATATATATGTAATTTTTTTTTTGAGACAAGTTCTCATGATGTAGTTCAAACTGGCTTTGTACTAACTATGTATCCCAGGCTGGCCTCGAACTCATGGCAATCCTCTGGCCTTAACCTCTCAAGTGCTGAAGATATAGGCATGTACCACCAAGCATAGTTCATTAAAATTAACACACTTCACACACTTTAAGAATGTTATACCTTAATTAAAAAAAAAAGAGTTAATTTAGCTTTAGTTGAAGTTGTGGGAACCAACAGAAGTAAATAATTGAAGTATTATATTAACTTTCCTTTTCTTTCTCTCCTCCCCGCCCCCGCCCCCCTTCTCTCCACTACTAGGTATTGAACACAGAGCCTTTGCACTGAGGTACATACCCAGCCCTTTTGTACTTTTTATTTTGAGACGGTCTCATGTTGCCAAGTTGCCCAGACTGGGTTTGAATTTGTCACCCTCTGGCATCAGACTCCCAAAGTGCTGGGATTGTAGGTCTCCACCTATAATCCCATTTGGGGCTAATTGGCTTCCTTTCTTGGTTTCAAACTCATTCTGTGCATGACCTCAAATATTCTAGGTGAACATTTTACTTTTGCAAATCCCTGTGGTACTCTTCTGGCCTTACCGCTCAGCCAGCAGTTGGTTGACTGTTAGATAGGCCCACAGTTTCCTGGTGAAATCAGGGTCCGCATGCTTGTCTTTTGATAGAAAATCCTCCAAGTCATCCATCTGGGCCAAGGTTTCCAGGACCAAATCTGTGCTAGCCTAGACAGGAAAGGTTCAGTTGCAGGATGCTGATGGAGCAGAGCTGTTTAATCAATTCACGTTTTAGTATCTACTGTAAGTGAATTAGGGCACTACGTACCTTTGGAGAATATAAAAGAAATGGGAGTTTTTATTACTGTTTCAGTTATATTATCTGCTAGAGGTCTGTTTTAAAGAGTAAAAAAGGGAGGAATGGTAGGAAACAGACTTCTTGGAAATGGGGAAGAGAAGAGAGGGTAAATAAAGGGAGGAAAAGGTACTGAAAACAATCAAAATACTGTATATACATGCATATACATACATATATATGTCAATTTTCCAAATGCAATTAGTATGTATTGCTAACATATACCAATTAAATAAAAATATACTGATAAAAGAGGAAGCGGAAGAAAAAAGTGCATCCTCCAGAGGCGGGCTTGGGCTGAGTGAAAAAGAGGATTTGCAGAATAGCTGGGAAGATGGCAGAGGGTCTCATGCCTTCTCTTTCACCTGCTGCTCCCATTCTACACACGCCATTCTGGGGATGCGGGCCATTCTGGGGATGCGGACCATTCTCTTGTAAACATGCAGGATCCACTGTATTTCAGAGGACCAGTTAGTAGTACTTCAGTTCATGAATGCTTTTGTTTGCAGATAATGTGGTCCGCAAACAGAAGCATTTGGCAAAATTTTGATTTTGTTTGCTAACTCTGCATCGGGTGATGAACACGACCATGGCCACTTTCTCCAGATCATGGAGGGAATTAAGTTCATGAACCAAGGCACCACTGTACTTTTAGGATAAAGCAGTAAGCAGAAGTACCGAAGTTGCAGTGATAATGCCTCCTAATTGCTGTAGTTTAGCTGGGTCAAATTTTCCTGCCACCACAATCTCTGAGCCTCCAAAATAGTTGTGGAAACTGTTTTGAGTGACATCTGTTACTGAGGTGTGCGGATAGCTGAACTGAACATTCCGGAGCAGGGGAGTAGATACTTGGTTGTAGAATTTCTACAGTTCAAAAAGAGAAGGAAAGAAAAAAAACACAGAGAAATAATTATTTTCATATCACGTGGTAGATCTAAAGCATTTTCCTCTCAGTTTTTTCACATGCTTACCAGATACCTCTTAAGTTATACTTATGAATCTAGGGGACAGGAAAGAATACTTATAATTATTTAGTTAAGAAAAACTGAGACACAGAAATGGTTACAACTTGTTAAAACACCACCCTTGACTTAAGAGCCAAACATTATTTCCCATTTCTGTTATGATCAGCCTTAAAAATATTATGGATACTCATAATAATAAAAATCAGTTGGGTTAATATTCCCCAAATTAGAAACTTATCCCTTTCCTATCTCCAGTTTTAAATATGATGCCTGGCATTGGCATCATTTTTTGGTTCATTTAATTAAAATTAGCAAGTACTTTGTATCTTTATTTATTTATTTTTTATTTAAGGAACATTTTTTTTATTTAAAGGAAAACAGGTGCCCATGATAACAGGAAGAGCAATTGGTCGAGGAGGTAGAGGGAGCCAGCAGAAGCTGGATAGTGTCTCAGAAGACCCTGCTGTTTAGGGGTAAGAATGCGCGTGCCCCAGGCCTTGCTCTTCCCATCTCACCCTTAGTGCAGCAATACAGGGGGTGAAGGGAAATGTGTGGGAAAGGAATAAAACACTTCTCAGATTCTTACAACTGGCTATAGCTGAAATGATGGCATTTTGAATTAAACTCATCTTTCAGGCACCAGATATGGATAGTTCTAGTAAGGTGGGAAAGAAATAGAACCTGTTACCTTGAGCTGGGAAGAAGTATCCTGGTTTCCGTAAATTCTTTGAGCAATTCCACGGTTATCATTGGAGAGTCTCTTCAGAAAATCATAGTCAACATCAAATCCTATCCCCAAACTGAACAAGGAGATATTGTCTTGCATATTCTGCTTCACATTTTTCTGAATTTTTGATAATTTTAATTCACCTGAAGTTGGTGATGACAGAAGGGAAAGAAATGAGGAACAAATGTTAAGAAGTTTTTGGAAAGTCCAGAGAGAATCATTTAGCAAAAATTATTCAAATTAAAAATTTACTTGCCCTTTGACCCAGTAACTCAACTCTAGGAATTTTTCTTACAAAGCACTCATACATGTGGAAATGAAGTATGGGTAATGGTTCCTAGCAACATACTGGAAACAACTTAAATGTACCCCAATAAGAGAGATTGGTTAATTTAAACAATGAAAAAGTATGCAGTTACTAAGAAGAACCCAGTAACTCTTTACATGTTTATATTGAATAATTTCACTTTTTTCTATTTTTTTAAAAAAGATCTCATGTTATTCAGGCTGTTCTCCATCAAAAAACACTTTTTTTCCTAAATGGTTCCTTGTTATGTTGCCCAGGCTAGCCTTGAACTTGTGATCCTACTTTCTCAGCCTCTTGAATAGCTGGAATTGTAAGTGAAAGATACATTTTTTTAATGGCAAAAAAAATCAAAAGAATGGGTGTATAAGGAGGTATTTGCATATATATACACATATGAATGTACGTACATGTACATACATATGTATATGTACCAGTGTGTATGTAGAGTAATACAGGTAAGCATAAACTACAAGGTGTGATGGATAAATGTTTAAATGAAAAGGTGAATGTTTAAATTAAAAAACATTATTACAGTAAAAGACACATTGCCATTCATCCCACTCAAAATATTTCCCCTCACTTCAAACACAATTATCTCATCATTTTTGCCACTTTCTGAAGCTATTCTGGAAGTCCTGTTTGGACTTTTAGGAAAAGTCCTTTGGACTTGTTGGAGTTGTGATAAATGCTGCTGCTGAGTGCTGTCCAATAGAAAGGCAGGCTCATAAAAAACATTACATGTGCCTTATTCACTGGACACCATGTGACTTCTGGCTCTTTCCCAAAGTCCAAAATGATCATGAAAGGTAAATGCTTTGAATCAATTCAAGACATTGAGGCAGCCATGACAGCATAACTAAAGATGCTCATGAAAGAGGACTTCTAGAACTGCTTCAGAAAGTGGCGAGAATGATAGAGTAACTGTGTTTAAAGAAAGGGAGAGTATTTTGAGAGCAATTAATAGCAATGTGCCTTTCGTTGTAATAAGAGACATATTTGTTTTGGATCACATCTCGTACGTCCATGTATCAAGAGGTTTACCGAGTAATACAAGTGTGCATGAACTCTCCCTGGAAACTGGCTACGGGTGACTGGCACAGACAGGAACTGTAAGGTTAAGGGACAGGAGTAAAGGATACTTCATTTTTAAAAACCACATTTCCTTTTCTTCCTCATGATTTTATCCAGAAGCGAACTTTAATTTATCTTATCTGAAAGAGAAAAGCATTGGATCTGCAACAAATATATTGAAAACTGCTCATGTTGGTCTCACTATTAATAAAAGGGTTGCTCTTGTCTTTCTGAAACTCCTGTAATCATTATTATCCCTGCACTAGTTCTTCTGCTTGGGCAGGTCAGGCCCAGGTTAGACACATTCACATGACAAACTCGTGCGATCTCATCTAATATCCATTATTATTTATATTTGTCACTGTAAAGACATCAATACAACAAATAAAAATAAATGTAGATAATAGAACTTAGGAGATGTTAGAAGCTAGAAGCTGTTTTAGTGAATAAGAAAAATGATTAACTTAAAGGCTGTGTCAGAGAGCAGTGATTTCTCCGGTTGAAACAGGGAGAAAAGTGGACCAGAGAGAACATGTTACTGTGGCCTTTGCAGGTGCTATTGAGAGAGCTGGGGTAGGTACTCATCCTTCACAGCTCCCATATCTCCTTATCTAAAGTTGAGGAAATAAATGCATTTTGCTAGTAGGCATCAGCAAATCCTAACAACAAACTATTATAAATCAAACTCAACTTTCTCCCCATTGTGCAGAGGAAAGCGAGGCATTCAAAGCACTACTGAAGATGTCTGGGCACTAACTTAGATTATGTTATGGTTTACATCTAAAATGTCCCCCAAAAGTCTCATATGGATCTTTTAGAAGGTGATTGGATCATGAGGACTCTAACTTCATTAATTCATTGTTAAGATCATAATTTTTTCACTAATCTTCAGTCATTTTCAAATTTCATTCATTTTCTCATTAATGTACTCTTTCTGGACCATGGATCACCCATAGGATCCATAGGATCATAATTTGATGTCATTATTGGGAGGTGACAGAGACTTAGGAGATGGGACCTAGTGGAAGAGAGTAGATGATGGGGACGTGGCCTTGGGACTGTATCTGTTTTCTGGTCTCTTCATCTCTGGCTCTTTCCTTTTCTTTCTGCCTCCTGGCTGCTGTGCAGTGAGTAGTTCTTGTCCACCACAGTCTTCCCATGCCATTTCTGCCTTGGAGCCAGCCTATCATGGACCGAAACCTCTGAAACCACAAGTCAAAATAAAACTTTCCTCTCTTAAGTTGTATATGTTAGGTATTTTTTCTGAGCAACAGAAAGCTGACTAAATAGGGGATAAGTCCTCTCAGGCCAAAATATTTTTGGCTTAAATATTTTAGAAACTCAGGCAAATGTCATCAGAGTGCTCATTTTAAGCAAATCACATTTCTAAGAAACAATAGTAAAAATATTTGTCATGGGAAAATTGAAGTGATACTTGCCTACTGTTGGATCTCCATCAGAAACCAAAATGATCAGAGAGACTGAGTTGGGGTCCAACAGTCCTAAGTTATTGGCTTCATTCAAAATGAAGATGGCCCGCAGGAGTGCTTCATTGATATTTGTGCCTGTGAAAGTGATACAATGTGTCATTGCAAATGCTTTCTTTTCACACACACACTCACATCTTGGATTCAAGTTGGTCTGTCTGGTGATTATTGATGCATAATTTACTCAATATTAAAGTCATTTGATTGCTTTCCAAGTAAATTTTGCTCTGCCTGGTCAAGATCCACCAGTGAAGTAAATTATTTAAATTATCCCCTTGGAAATAAAGAAGCCCTTCAAAGCACCTATTTGTCATTTTGTGAAACACCCACTTTAAGATATCTAAATCAGCTTAGCTGACTTACTCTGAAGACAGTTACATTTCATGCTATGCAAGTGAAAATAAAAAGGCAGATATGTCACTTACTTCTCCATAAAAAATGGGAATGGTTAAAAACTTGTATAGATGGGATTACACATTTTAGTTTGACCACAAACAGTATTCATCATCTACCAAGAAATGTGTTATTTAGGGTAGACCATTACAGACTGATCAAAGATCACTGTGGCGGGGAACAATGATTGTTTTTTTGGGTTTTTTTTTTTTGTACCAGGGATCGAACTCAGGACCTTGCGCTTGTGAGGCAAGCGGCGGAATCACTGAGCTAAATCCCTGGCCCAGGAACAGTGATTCTTAAGTGAGCCAACATTTGGGCTACAAGGATTTAGGCCAAACCCACTCACCTCCACTGGGCTGGATTTTCTCTATGTATTTCTTGGCATCTGCAATCTGTGTTTTAGTAGCAGAAACTAAGTCATTTCTCCAGGTTCGAACATTGTGGTTGAAGTCAACCACAGAGAATTGGTCTTCTGCTCTTAGGTCATCCAATATGGTCTTCATTGCTTCTACAGTCTATTACAAATGAGATTTTGAAAGGTCTCATCACACAAACTCTGAGCCTAGAAGAAACTAAGAGATCAAGCATTGATCCTACTTATCCTCCCATTATTGACTCAAGCTAAACTTCTTCCAAAAAGACCTCAACAACCCACCTTGGTTAATGCAGACCTATCCCTGGTATATTCTGAACACATATTGTTCACTTTTTTAACTTAAATTTTTACTCTTTTTAAAAAAATGCACAACCAGTTTGACTAGTCCTATTTTAAGGAGCGCAAACTTCAGCTGTGTTGAATACTTGAAAATCAAATATTTGAAAAATTTCAACTACTTTTTCATGTCTCCTTTCTTCTTCTTCTTTTTATTTTTTGTATCGAGGATCAAACTTGGGACCTTGCGCTTGTGAGGCAGGTGGCAGAACCACTGGGCTAAATTCCCCAGCCTGTCTTCTTTCTTCTTGAACGATTCACTTCCTTTTCTCTCTCTCAGCTGATGATCTCAATTCTTGTTTCCTCCCAAACTGAAGCAATCAGAAGAAAATTTCCATAAACTCCCACAACTGTAAAACTTCAGCTAGCAGCATTTGTACCCACACACATTTTCCTCCTGTAATGTAGTACAGAGCAACCAGCAGTAGTTCTACTTAATGCAAATTCATTTAATACAAAGTTTCATTCTTTCCCATCTATTGAAAATCATGACTCTAGCAATTGTCCTTTGCTTCTTAATCCATCTCCTCTGTTGATGCATTTCCATAAGCATAAAAAAGCTGCACTTTCTCATTCTTTTATTTTTTTATTTTATTTTTTCTCATTCTTTTAAAAACCTCATTTGTACTCACTTTCTCAGCTTCTCTTTCAATATATCCTTGGAATGAATTGCCTAAGCACGCGGGCTTCCAATCTTTTCTATTAAACCCACTGCATTTCAGATGCTCATCCTCATCATTCCACTGAAACTGTCCCTGGGAAGGTCATCAAAGACCTTGATGTTGCTAAATCCAGTGGACTATCCCAGTTCCTCTTCAGACTCATGCTGTCACCAGCATTTGGAACAGCTGCACACTCCCTCCTTAGTACAACTTCCTCATTTTGTCTTCAAGATTTTTTCTCCACCTCTCATTAGTTGCTTTTTGTTAATTGCCATTGTTGGAACCCCTCTTCTCTTCCAGATCTTGATGCTGCACGCTCTGTTGTTCAGCATCTTCTCTATCGATGCCTTAGTATACCCATCTCGTCTCAGGGCTGGCAATACCTTCTACACACTGGCGACTTCCAGTTGTTTGTCTCCATGTCTCACTTTTGAACACCAGCATTGTACAGACAATATCCTCCTTGACAGGTCCATCTGGATGTTTAATAGCATCTCAGTCTTAACATGCTTCAAAGAAATCCCGTATGCCCCATAAAGTTTGATTCTGTCTGTCTTTTCCAGTCACTGAGGGCAAACTGCATCCTTCCTTCTAATTGCTGAGCTAAAACCTAGGACTATCTTTCCACCCTCTTTCTCCTCCTACCTCAAAGCCCTCCAGAAAACAGTATTTGCTTTACTTTCAAAACAGATTTCAGAATTGAATCACTTCTTACCACATCCATAATTGCCACCCTGGTCTAAGATACTATGCTTAAGTGCTTGGACTATTACAATGGTCATTTTCTGGCCTCTCTACCCCTACCCTTGGGCCTGTAACAGTCTGTTCTCAACAGAGCAACCAAAGATACCCTTTGGCACACATCAGATCATGACAGTCCTTTATTCAAACCCTCTGCTCAGTGGCAGCTGTCTATCCCTAAGTACTGTAAAGGCCAAAGCTCTGACTGTGACCTGCAGATTTTGTGTGACCTGCCCCACCCTTTACTTCTCAGTACACACCTCCCACCTCTGTCCCTGGGCCTGCTCTCTGTTCTCTGCCCTTCCGTGGAACATTTCTGGCTTAGCACTATCGCAGCCGCTGTTCCTGCCACCTACATTGGTCTTCCCCCAGATGCTAGGATGGCTCTTTTTTGCCTTCCATGGGTTTCTTCAAAAAATTATCAATGAAGCTATCTATTTAGTTTGCAAATCTGTTTTTTTCAGTACTGGGAAATGAACTCAAGGCCCTCATACTGAGCTATATCCCTGGTCTTTTACATTTTTTGTTTTAAATTTTGAGACAGGGTCTCACTAAGCTGCTAAGTTGTCCATCCTGGGCTCAAACTTGTAATCCTTCTGCCTCAGCCTCCCAGAGTGCTGAGATTACAGGCATGTATCACCATGCCCAGATGGCTTACAAAATTAAGATTGCATCTGCCTGTAATTGGTTCCTAATATACTCCTCTTTTTAATAATAATCCACCATTAGACATCCTTTAAAACTTAATTATGTGTATTGTTTATTCTCTGCTCCTTTCCTCCTCTGGAATGTAAATTCTATAAGGTCCATGAGGGCAGGGGTGAGGTTTTACATTTTTAAATATTTTCACTAACATGTAATACTTTGATATTTCAAAACCTGCATACAGCCTTCACTAATCCAATCAAGGTAGTTAGATTTCAATCTCTATCATTTCCTTGTGTTTGGAGCCTTCAAGCTCCTCTTCTAGTTTGTTATAACATATGTACCAGGTTATTGCAAAGTCCTGTCACCCCACTCTGGTGGGGAACTTCATAGCTGATTCCTCTGGCTAAGGGAGGGGGGAGTATTGTTGCTTGTTGCTGTTTATTTTTATACTTTTGGTCTATTTTATTCACTGATGAGCTAAGAACCCGACACATAATAACTGCTTCACACATACTTGTTGAATAGAAGAAGGAAGGAAGCAGTGAATAAACCACTGTTTCAGAGTGTTGGTTCTTTCCTAGGCAGTTACTTCCCCAGGGAACCCCAGACCAGGTGTGAAGTCATTTTTGATGGTCATGGCTGGAGGAGAGGTTGTGCTACTGAAATCTCGTGGGCAGGCCAGGGATCATGTTCATCATTCGATAGTGCATAGTACAACAGTTCCACAACAAAGAAGATCCCATCCAAAATATCAATAGCTCACTCCTGAGAAACCCTATATCGGGTACCAATACTGATGGGCATGGCCTTTGAGAAACATGGACTTCTCTTGGGGTCCTTACAGATCCGAGAATGGTAGTAAACATCTGAGTATCAAAAAAAGTTGTTGAGGGCAGAAATAGTTATTTGATTATTCAAACTGACTGAATATATGGATCAGTGGGAATTTTTCCTATTTATTCTGTTTTGTTTTTATTTCATTGAGATGTGGTCTTGCTATGTAGCTCAGGCTGGCCTTGAACTCTCGATCCTCCTGCCTCAGTCTCTCGTGTGTTGGGATTACAGGTGTGTGCCACCATGCTGGCTATTTTTCTGATTTATTCTTTAGACTTGCTTCTGTGCTACTGTTCACTGAATAAACCTACACTCAACTCTGAACTGGAAGACATGGGACAAGAGAGCCAAAACTTCAAGGAATTGTGATATAATTTAAAAGACATGCATATGGTTATTTAAAAGTTACTTGTGAGTAATGAGATGATAGTAAAGTAAAATATTATGCAGGAGAACCAAAAGACTAAGACACAGAAAAGTGATCAGAGTGAGAAGAGGTTATACAGAGATGAGACTTCAAAGAGGTGAGCTGAGAAATGATTTTTCAGGGAAATATTGGACACAGAATAGAAAAGGGATGAAGAGAGAGAAGAGGAACCAGGAAACAGGGACACGAGAAGGAAGGAAAATTTACAGGGAAGGGATAATAGGGGCATATATCCAGAGAGCAAAAGATAATGTCACAGCTTTGGAAGAGTTTGCACCCTCAAGCAGTAAAAACAGTTGCTGAGTTTTATCTCAAAGGGCAACAGCGATGGACTATTGCATTGTTAAAGAGGATCAAAGAAGAAGGAAGGTCCCACCGACCACTTCCCAAAAGGTAGTACTTACTTGTTTCATCTTAATTCCCCACATGGAGCCACTAACGTCAATGACAAAAAGGATATTTTTGGGAATGGGGTCCAGGTTCTCAGGAGCAAAGAAGTGGACAAAATATCCATTGAATACCTGAAAATAGAATATATATGTGAGTTGGATCATTGACCAATGTCTAGAAGGTAGGGAATGGGGACCTGGGGAAAACGAGAGCAGAAGTGGGTGATGGACAAAGGAGGCAGGACACCCTTAGATGAGAAGAGAGGTGGAAGCTAGAGGCAGGTCAGTCTCTCCTGCTGCTCTCTTCTGCTGCTGGTCCTTGTTCCTCTGCTGTGAGGTTCTAAGCCTTGTTGGCAAAGTTTCCATTGTACTCCATGCCATTCTGCTTCATGTAGACTTTATCTCAAGCCTCCGTTTCTACCCTTGTAAATAACTGTAAAGCAGGCTGAGTCACTGCTCTTATGGGACTCACAGCCAGTTGAGGACACAGACAAGCCAAAGTATTTGAAGCATAGGGTGTCAAATGCCATGATTAGGAAGGTACAGGGCTCTCAGAGACTCCAATGGAGCAGCATCTAACTCAGATGAGGGTGTCTTCCCCAGAGACATAGCATCTACATTGTGACCTAAGGATGTGCCTGGAGTTAGCCTGCCATTGTGGGAGTTGGGCTGGGTTGGGTTGTAGGAGTGGGGAGGAGAATTCCAGACAGTGATGAAAGAATATGGCACACTTGGGGCTTTCTAAGTGGTTCAGCAAGATGGGGCCATAGAACTCAAGAATCCAAGACATTCAGTAGAAATTGAGCAAGACAGTTCACAAAGGACCCTTTGGTGATACTTTAGGGAATTTGGATTTTTCTCAAAGTTAGTGGAGGGCCATCCAGCTAGATTCCCACTCATCCTCTTTGTCTTCCAATGACTGGCAGCCTAATTTTCTTTCCTTGGCCCTTTGGTTCATTCTATCCTGGACACTACAGTTCTCAGATGCAGGGTATGTGGCTGTAGCCTCCGATATACTTCTTTACATGCTGTTCCTGAAGAGCCTCACAGGTTTTTTGGATACACTGTAGGAGTTCCCACCTTAGCACAAGGGAGATGGAGACATATCTTAGACGTGGCAACGGCAGAAAGGAAAATCTGAGCAGAATCTCACAATAAACATCGACCCTGATTTCACCACTAGCTCTTCTCTTCCTCTGGACTTTGGTTGTGCCTTCTTCCTCACCCCATCATCTCTGTGTTTTTCCTTGATCATCTAATTGCAAAGGGGCTTAGAAAGTTATCCAGAAAGTCCAGTTTGTAATTTCTATAGTTCTTCATAGGAGGTCTGGAAATGTCCTTCTGGAACAGGAGCACAAGACCTGCTAAGGTTTGAACTTTGGTAGTGTCCCCCAAAGACCCATGTGTTAAACCTTGTTCCTTGGGGTACTATTGGGAAGTGCTGTGGATCTTCAGGAGGTGGGGCGTTGTGGGAGGTCCTTAGGTCATTGAGAGTGCACTCGAGGGAAATAGTGAGCCTCTAGCCTCTCCCTTTTCCTCTCCTTTGCTTCCTGCCCATAAGGTGATCAGTTTGTTCTCATTTGTGCTTCCTGCTTTTGTGATCTAGCCTTTTAGCCAGAGGTCTAAAAGCAACAGGCTCAACTGGTCATGAACCTCTAAAACAAGGAGCCCAAATAAACCTTATTTCTTTATAAGTTATCTCAGATATTTTGTTATAGTGAAGGAAAGCTGACTAACACCAGACTGAATGAACCTTCATTTAGTTTTTATGACACAAAAGATAATGCTTAGTGGCATAGTAAAGAAATAGGATTTTAGTCCCTGCTCTGTAGCTTTGACACTTGCCTTGGCAGCTATAAACAACCATAGAGCAGGGAGTTCTTTCAACAAGGAGTTTCCTTGGATTTGGCTTGGCAGTTCTACCAGAGACCATCGACACTTGCCTCAAGCTCACCAGCCTTCTCTTCTCTGTGCACATCATACATCACCACCAGCTCTCCATCCACTGCAGTCTCAGAACAGTTGGGACATTTTCTTTGCTGTGCTACTGTGGGCCTGAAGGAGACATGTGCCTGAAAGGAGCAGGAACGTCAGAATCTGTCCTCAGCTTGAAGTCCCTGCTAGTGGAGGGCTTGGTGGCTGCACTTGCTTATGCACAGAGGTGAAGGGCGCTGCCCAGTGGCCTCTGTGGCTCGCACCAGCATCACTAAGCCTGTTACTGGTGGAAAGAACAGACCCAGGGCACTGAAGGGGACTGACTGTCACACTTTAGGCCTTTAAAAAAGTGATTCAAAGAATCTCTCCCATGCCTCAAGGAAGGGATAGCCACCAGCTCTGGAGAAATTTTGTGAAGGGTCCTCAGAGAAGTTTGACTTACAGTGTCTTATCATTGACCATTAAGGCAGAAAGAATTCAACTGAATAATTCTTGCTATGATTCATGGAAATGCACTATATATTATGTGAAAGTTGTCATCAGCTACTGTCAAGTAGATGACTAGGGAAAAGTGAGGTTTCAAAAGTGGGAGTCATTGGCCCAAATGGAATGAAACAATGGGGAACACTGTTTTATATCTTTGGTAAATGATCCTAGACTCTTCCTAAGGATCACTGGTCCTTGATAGTGCCCTCAGACCAACACCAGACCATGTCTTTATTCTCCAGAGCATAGGAGCTTGTGGCTGCTTGGATGGCTGGAAACATGCAGTGATTATGGTACCTTCTGGGGTCCTTTAGATATCACAGGAACACCATCAAAATGGCCTTCAAATGTGTCAGGAACATGAAGAAATCTCATTCCCTGAGGTTCAACTATCCACACATCCACCTAGAGATGGGAAAGAAAATTACAGAGTTAAAAGTCTGTTTAAAGGGCTAGGATAGGATGTAGCTCAGTGGTGCTATGCCTGCCTGGAAAGCACAAGGTCCTGAGTTCAATTCCCCATACAAAAAAAAAAGTTTGTTTAGGCAAGAAATAAAATGAGTAATAAATCATCCAAGGCTTTTTTCATCCCCAAATCTTCCATGATCACTTCTTAAGTTCCCTGGGATGTGACGGAAACTTGATCTCTTCCTAGAAACTCAGTATAGTCCATTTCTTTATTTCACCAGGATTCAATTCCCATTTATTATAGTTTGGATATGGGTTCAAATGTGACCCCCAAAGTTTCATGGAATTGTGGTCCCACGTGTGGCAGTGTTGATGTGGTGGGACCTTTAGAGGTGGGGTCTGAGGCAAAGTAATCAGGTCATGGGGCACCACCCTGGGAGGGATTGATGCTGGTCTGCAGGACCCAGTTGGTTCACAAGAGAGTGCATTGTTATGAGGCGAGGCCATTGTGTGTGATTTCCCCCTTCTGCATACAGCTGGTTCTCTTTCTGTTTCTCTACCATGCTGTGAAAGGGGATCCTTCTCAGGGTGCTGGTGCCATGCTGTTCAGACCCTCCATCCTCCAGAACCACAGGGCAAGTAAATCTCTTTGCCTATAAATATCCAGTCTCAGGTATTATAGTAATACAAAATGGATCTTCTTCATTCTAGTCTATTACTTTTGTTTTGTTGTTATTGTTTATTTGGTGGTGCTGGGTGTCAAACCCAGGGCCTCACACATACTAGGCAAATGCTCTGCCACTGAGCTACATTCCCAGATCCAATTTATATTTTTAAGACCATCTATGTTGCTAGGGAAAGAAGGAAAGCCATTGTTAAATTATACTGCATTTTCTCTGTAGATCTGTCAAAATAGATATTTTTCCTATATCATGGGCCTTTTTTATTCCTTCTCTGTCTTTTTTCTTTAAACAAAGCTCAACAAAGAGAAATCCTTTTTAGTGATACTTGATGAAACCATAGTCACAACTGCTATTTCTTTTTTGTTTGTTTGTTTGCTTGTTTGTTTGAAACAGAGTCTCAGTATGTAGTTCAGGCTGGTCTTAAACTCACTATGTAGCTCGGGCTGGCCTCGAACTTGTGGTGATCCTCCTGCCTCAGCCTCCCAAGTGCTGGGATTACAGGGATATGCCACCATGCCTGGCACAACTGTTATTTCTTGAATGCTTCTTATATTTTAAGTACTGTGCTAAGTACTTATTAATTCATTTCACTCTGACTAATGTATTATGTGTTATTTCTTATTTTACAGATGAAGAAGCAGAGAATCAGAATGACCCAGCTAGTAAATGGCAGAGGCAGGATTCAAACCCAGGGCCTAAGCTCTTAGTATATCAGACACCGTTTTTTTTTTACTTTTAACAGCCCCAGGCCCATATTTTTGATTAACATTGACACACTTCTTCTTTAGGGCTCATGCTATAATATTGTTTTTTTTTCATGCCATTCCCCTCCATGCTTTGCATACATTCATTTAAATGGGAGATCATGACACAGTGCTTGGTACTCACATTAGTACACAAACTGGTTTTCTTACTGCCTCTTCCTCACTTAGGACCATTTGCAACCCTGATGACCAACTTCCCTTTGAAAAGTACCTGCTTTGGAATCATGCCTGTTTTTTCTATCTCAAAAAAAATTTTTTGGGCTGGGGATTTAGCTCAGTGGTTTTGCTGCCTGCTGTGCAAGTGCAAGGACCCGAGTTCGATCCCCAGTACCAAAAAAAAATTTTTGTGTGTGTGTTAAAAACTATGCTTTCCTAAAGTCATGGGAACTTGTCTGAGCAGATTCGACATTTTATTTCTCGGTTTTTACAAATCCCAGTATAGGATGTGAATGTAACCAATCTTATAGATTTCTGTTATCTCCAAAAGATCAACTGGCCCTCCATGTTGTCATGAGCTGCCTGCAGGATCAGGGGAACCAAAAGCCTTGGGAGAGTCTGACCCAGATATCACAATAGATAATGGAGAGGCTCTTGGAAAAGCCCAGGGAAGTTTCAGAGAACTGGGGCCTCTGCTTTATTCTTCCACAACAGTCTACCTATAAATGGAGTGGGGTCCTCAGGACAAGATTCATTGTCTCTATGAGAAGATGAAAATGGAAGGAATTTCTCCTAGCTCTTAGCAGTCTTGAGTTTCCTTTGATACAGACACAGCCCTAAAATACCATAGGACCCACTGGGACACTGACCATTTGGGATGTGTGTCTGAGGCCCTGAGGCCAGGACCAGCCTTTGATGGCCTTGACTTGCTCAACATATTTTTGGTCTTTCTCCAAGGAAGACAATTGTTGGAACAAAAGCATTCCCCAAATTTGATAATGTCAAGGAAGTTCCAAAAAGAATTGTTATTCTCCTTGATTTCTTTTTTTGGGGGTACCAGGGATCAAACTCAGGACCTTGTGCTTACAAGGCAGGCACAGTGCCACTGAGCTAAATCCCCAGCTGCTATTCTCCTTGGTTTCTGTGAGTGAAAAGTATTTTCAATTCAGTGCCTCTTTTGATGGTGATTAGAAACCTCCTGTGAAATAAAGAAAAGAAGAAGGTCTATAATCTTATGTTTTATCTTTAATTAATTAATTTATTTATTTTTGTTTTGTTTTATTTTTTTGCACCGGGGATCAAACTTGGGACCTTGTGCTTGCAAGGCAGGCACTGGAACCACTGAGCTAAATCCCCGGCTATCTTGAATTTATTACTGAATTTTGAGCAAATGTCTTTGGAAATGAGTAAATGCCATGGAAAGTTAAAGCTGGAAAATAACTTAAAGATCTTCTAGTTGAAACTTCATGTTTCATAGATGAGAAAATTGAGTCCAGAGAGGTCTAAAGTAAATTACTGTCCAGATCTCAGCAAGTACTTGGCTCAGTAACTACCAGTTCTAAACAAAACTCAAGAAACTTGCCTCTGTATCTAACTAACTCTTTCTCATTGTAGCTAACTATGTTTTACTACTTAAAAAGGAGGACTTCCTAAGAGCATAGAAGATTTAAGGGTGAATAAAAATATCAGAAATGTACTGGTCATTTGTGCTACCTGATATGTGCAATAGGAGTCCTTATCTGCATTGACTTATACCTTAGAATGTAGTGTTTTTTTTGTTTTTTTTCTTTTTTGGTACCAGAGATCGAACTCAGGACCTTGTGTTTGTGAGGCAGGGGGTGGAACCACTGAGCTAAATCCCCAGCTCTTAGAATGCAGTTTTATAGTGCAGTCAGGCCCAGGCTAAAACCTTACATCTTAGCTTTGTGGCCTTAGGCAAGTTATTTAACTGAATCTCACTTTCTAAATGTGTAAGCTAAAGGTAATGATATCTACTTTGTGGTGAGGATTCAATGACATAATCGGTATAAATACTTCCCCTAGATATCATAGAAGGTATATATTTTTATATCTTTTACTTAGCTTTTTATTACCATTATTTATTACAAACAAACTCAACAGTAGCCTTATTACAGGGTAGGTGCTAATCTCTTGAAGCTGCTCCCTCAATACTATTCACCATGGGATTCATAGTACTGAGTGAGAGAATATGGCAGCCATCATCATTACTGGAAAATTAAGCAGGAGCACATATTTAGTGGCCTAGGACACCTGAGCAGTTGTGGGGTCCCAGAAGAAGCAAGGAACAGAATCTCCCCTTGAGCCTCCTGAGGGAGAATAGCTCTGCTGACACCTTGATTTCAGGCTTCCGTCCTTCAGGATTGTAAGATAATAAGACAGTTTGTGGTTGTTTGTTGCAATACCCCCAGAAAACTCATACAGCTACTAAGGAGCTGAGCTGGTGTTGAAATCAGAAAGAAGTGGTATGGTTGACTTCGAACCCAAATGTTCTCAGTGCACCATCTTATTTTGCAGGCTTGGGTACATTGAGCTCCATAGGGGTGACAAACAGAAAATATGAATCAGGGATAGGAACTAAAAGGGACTGGCATCGCTGCACACCCTGCACACCCATGCTCACCTCCAAGTGTTTCGCCAGCCGTCCCGGCAGCAGGTGAAGCCTGTGCTCATATGACCCCAGCTTCCTCCACTTCACTTCCTGGTAGTGAAGCTCGAACTGCACCTTTGCTCCAGGACGGATGTTTACCTCGGTTTTGAAGTTCTCCATGTCAAGGGCTCTGCTCCTAAATGTGGGATCCCCCAGTGTAAGTCATCACACATGGACACTACAAGACCAAGTGTCTAGGGAGAGGGCATCTGGCCTTTATGCTGGGTGATCAGACCTGCTGAGTTTTTCATAAAATAGGTACAATAGACGTAAATACCTAGAAGTGCAATTTCTAAATAAATTTAATCCTACTAAGAATTTCCATGTTGTCTCCTCCCTTATCTGTTGATTCCAGAGCTTCTTGCCTATTTCAGTGTCATCTACCAAGAGCTGCCATTGACTGGTCCCTAGTCTGTGCCAGCAGCAAGACATATATCATGTCTGCTATAGCAGTCCTGCAGGACAGAAATCACTACCTTCATTTTCCAAAAAGAGGCTAAGAGAAGACAAGTAACCCCACACGAGTCAAATCCAAGTCTAGATGCCTCTGAAGACAGCACTTACTTCCTACACTACATTTTGAGACTTGAGGGATTCTTAATATTTTTGGAGGTCTTTAGGGAGAAGAATTCTATTATTCCCTCAAGTTGGATATGTATTTCCAGTGTAAGGCCTTATTTTGTCACTGTATATGGGGTGTGAACATTGATCTTGAGGAATGCATGGTTTTACCAAGAAAACAGCAGGATTATCCAGTGAAGGCAATTACGGTGTTATGATTAACAATGAAAGATTTTAAAAAATGAAGTAGGTAAACAAGTGCATAATCAGCCTATTTGGGATAAGGGAAGTACTGTACTGTAGGCAGTCAGCTTGGAATACTGGGTAGTTGAAGAAAAAGCAGAATGTGGCCTGGTGCTAAGTTTTGAGGAGAGGGCCATGCTTACCTGAGAAGCAGGTTGGGAAGTAAGCTATGTTCTTTGCTAAATTGTCAATGCCCAGAAGAGTTTGTGTTATAGAGAAGTGTTTGTGGGATGGTTAAATGAATAGATGGACTTTTCCAAATGATGGGTAAATATGGCAAAGTGATTCCTGCAACTAAAATAACTGGTTAACATGCAGAAAGGCTGAAAGTGTCCCCTCTGGACTTTCTTCTTTCCTTTCTCCACCTAGCTGAATCCCATGGATTTACTTGGGCTCAGCTGAAACATCTGCTCCTCTGGGGATTTTCCAGACCCTGCTACAGAATTTCACACTTGGTATGGATAGTGTTGTGTACTCACTCTCCATTAGCACTTGCCCACTATCCATATAACGGTCACCATTTTCTTGCCTGTCTCCTCCCCAAGTCTGAGAGTATTATTGTGTGCATGTTGTTTCTAATAGAACTGGGTACAGAGTTAAGATTTGATGCACTTTTGCTGAATGAATGAAAAGCAGTAGTAAAATGAAAAGAACTTCAATTAGAGCTAAGTTTGAGGATGTAGAAGAAAAAACATGGCAGAATTGGGCAGAAACAACCTGTACAGTGTAAGGAGTGGTTAGCCAAAGATTTCTTTGAAGTTTCTTGCTTTAAACCCTGCTTTTTGACGTGGTTTGGGCATTTTCAGTATCTTATGGAAGATTATAAAGAAAAAAACCCCGGCTGGACTCTAAGCTTAGTAATTGATGCCTTCAAAGGCTCTCTCCCGTAAAAATAAGGGAGAAGAAATCATTAGAACAAATCCCAATCATTTTCTTCTGTATACTTCATAAGTTTTGCCGCAAGGTTACTAATGAAGTATTTCTGTAGTTCTTCTCTGCATTTTTAGAAAAAAAAATCAATATTTATTTACAGAACATCCATCTACCTGTAAGCAAAGTAATATAAGCACAACCCATGTGAAATCTCCCAGACTCACTGGTAGAAGAAAGGCCTTTAGGGAAACAGAAATTATGATGCCTAATCTGTAATCTGACTGTGAGAGCTGGCCATTGGTTTAGATTCAGTGACTTTCTGGAGGCGGGTTTGCTCTGGGGGAATGGGACAGGAGAGGAAGACAAATGCAGATGAGATGACAAGCCTTGCTTGTCTGTCCCTTACCTCAGCAGTCCCGCCGTCTTGCCTTTTGCTCTTGCCTGTGAGTAGAGAGCTCGGCCCACAGTTTTCTCCTTAATGGTACTAGTAAATGTCGTGCCATCTACAGTCCTAGAGAAAGACAGGACACAGGCAGATGATCAGAATAGTACTCTTAGCAATAAACAATAAGCAATCAATGCAGCATGGTTGATTTATTGAATGGGGGCAATTTTGCATCTGTAAGAAACAAGAAGAGAGATAGTCGAATAATTTGTAGATGGGATTCCCTTTATCTGACAGTGTGGTTTGAGAAGGGCTAGGTTGACTCCCGTCCTAAAATCTTATCCTTATGTACTGTTGTGTGTTTAAACTTTCACTTATGAAAATTTTATTAGATGAAGTGTTGTTCTCTTGGGTGTCTCTTTTTAATGGTATGTAATTAGGAGAGGTGACTGATAAATCATTGATTCTCTAACCTATATTTGTTTCATTAGATCGTTCTTCTGTGAGTTAAAATTAGGGATAAGTTGAGTATGGTAGCACATGCCTATCATTCCAGAGAGACCAAGGAAGGAGGATCATATGTTTGAGCCCAGCCTGGATAATTTAGCGACTTAGCAAAACTGTCTCAAAATAAAAAAATAAAAAGAGGGCTAGGGATGTAGTTCAACTTGAAGACCCTGTATTTGATCTCCAGGAACTAAAAACAAAAACAACAACCCCCCCCCCATAGGCATAGCCTGAGGGTATGCAGTAGACTAAATATTTGTGTCTTACTAAATTCATAGGTTGAATCTTACCTCCTAATATGATGGTGTTACAAGTGGCCTTTAGGAGGTAATTAGATCAAGGAAGCAGAGCCCTCACAAATAGAATTAGTACCCTTATAAAAGAGAACCCCTGGGGCCAGGGATTTAGCTCAATGGCGCCCTGCTTGCTTCGAAAGTGCAAGGTCCTGAGTTTGATCCCCCGTGCCACAAAAAAAAAAAAAAAGAGAGCGAACCCCTAAAGTTCTCTTGATCCTTTCCACCGTGAGAGAACAGCAAAAAAGACAGCCATGTCTTTTTTCTAAATTAGAAAGTGAGCCCTCATCAGATACTGAATCTGCCAGCACCTTGATTTTGACAGTCAAGCCTCCCAAACTATGGGAAATGAATTTTTGTTGCCCACCTATCTATGGTACTTTCTTATGACAGCACCAGCTGGCTAAAACAAAGCAGCATCTTCTCCAGAAAGGGTAGGAAAAAAATACAGACAGATGCAGGGAGGTGCAGATGAATCCCTTCAGGAAGTTTGTGTTTGTCTCTGTATCATCTTCCTTGGGGAACTCTGTCTTCTCTTTGCATCACTGTCTCTACTCATCTTGCTTTTTGCTGGCAGTACCTAATCCTTACCAAGCAATGGCTTGTTAGAGTAGCAGAGTCACACAGTTTTGGAGCCACATGGGACCTCACAGTGCTGAGATGGGCAATATTGCTTCAAGGAGGCACTTAGGAATGTAAGAAAAAATTTTGCTTGCTCCGGTGCCTGGAAAGTGCTGTTTGCATTTGTGGGAGGACACCAAGGATGCCAGACAACCCATGGTGGAAGGGGCAGCTCCCTTGAACAAGTTTCCTTCCCAAATGACAGTAGCACATGCATTGAGGCACATTTCTAGGTTTGCCCCTTTAGATGAGGGACATCAGACCCAGAGAGCCAAACGGCCAAGGTCACACAGCAGTCAAAACACAACAGGGCAGAACCCAAGTGAGAACCAGAGGACCCAGCTTCAGGCCTGCATTCTTCCATCAAATCACAGTAAGACTCAAAGACCAGCAATTCTTTAAGACCAAGGAAAATATCTGGGGCCTTGATAAAAAAGGCAGAAGACATGTTTTGGCTGGTATGGAGGAGATTTTGGCAGCTTATTTTAAATTGTAACAATACAGCAACTATCTTCTGGGGTCTTAAATATTCAGCCCTGATCATAAGGAGACCAAAATAAATATGTGTTTCACAGTTCTGTATTTTGTCACCTCAAATCTTCTAGGGGAATAAAAAAAAAGAAGGAAGGAAAACAGAAACAATACCTACAATAAATTCTGATTATGTGATTTAAAAATAAGAATTCAAATGACTAGCTTAAAGTGTTTTATAGACCCGATGTCATATGATACTGCTACAGAAAACTTTTCCCTTTCCATTTGCTTTTTTAGAAAAGAACAACTAAAAAAGTTGTAAATCTTTAAGTCAATTAAAAGGATATCACTTTGCATAATGCTTTTTTCTATCCATTTAAAAAAAACCATGGATCTGCAGATTTTAGCAGGCAAAGTGCTTGCTAACAAACCTTTGATTTTATTCATTCACAATTATCATTGATTACACTGGCTTAAGAAAGACAAAATCAAATTAGAAGTAGTCCAAGCTAATGTTTGAATAAACAATAAACTATTTGCAGAGTATTGTCATCTTTTCTAGGGAACCAAAAAGGGACGTTGGTCCATGGCAGTACTCAGGATGGGCACCTGGGTGCACAGTGCATAGAAAACCATCTGATCACCTGGAGGAACAGGGAATGTTTAGTGCTGGTCATGCTCCCTCCAAGTGGATAACTGGCCCTAAATATTTGAAAGATATTGGATTAGTTTAAAATTGTTTTATTACGGAAAATTTTAAATATATTTAAAAATTGAGAAAACAGTATGAGACCTTCAAGAAACCATCATTATCAATACTCTGCCAATCTTAATTTGTCTCTATTCCCATGCTTTCTGTCTCAGTTCTTGTGAAGCCAATCTCAGACAACATATCATTTCATCCATGAGTACTTCAATATATGTTTTGCAGAGAATTTTTAGAAATTCTATGGGAGGAACACTAGAATCATTGGGTAAAAAACGCAAAATATTTAAATTAAGCATAATAGAAATAACTATAATATATAATAATCTAACTCTATAATATATAATAATTTAACTCTGTTAGAAATAATTCTAACAGAGTTGTCAACCATGAGTTGATTGCCTGGAGAAGTAGTGAGTTTATCATTAAAGAAATAGTCAAGTCAAACTCAGACAATCCACTTGTTAAGTGATATAATAGAGGAATTCAGCCCTGGATAAGTGATTGGATTCAATCAGTAATTCTCAAATATCTGGCAGATGGCACTGACTTACTGCACTCACTCCTATATGGTTTCCTATAAAGCAGGGCAAATTTATATATTTTTCTTCCCCAAATAAAGGATATTAAAATGTAAGGAAGTGAGAGGTTGTTACCACATAGATTAAGTTTGCTTTAATTTATTAGCAATAAAAAACCCTTTACAAATTCTGATACTTGGAACAGAAACAAAGAATGGGGGCACATTCCACAGTGATTCTTGATATCCAGCAGCTCCACAGCTCTGGAAGTGAGAACCACTGGACTAGCTGACCAGTAAGGACCATTCTCATGAGGGTTTTTGAATCTCTCAATAGAGCAGTAAGTATCCATTTTCTGGCTCTGCAGAGGAACTACTCACATAGAGAAGTTGGAGATGAAGGCTCCTTTGGGAATCTGGACATCAAATACAACATCTTGAGGCTGTGGGGAGTTGTTCACCAGTTTGCTCTGGATGATAGTATTGGCCATACGAGAAGTAATTGTGGACTGGACTTTATAGCTATAAAGAGTTACTTGATCAACATTCTCCTGAAATTGGCAAGAAGGCATAACTACTCATAGGAAAATCATGTAAAACATCACTAGACACATGATATTCACAGCATTCATTATATTTTGCTTGTTATGAGCAATTCTAGGGCATTGGTGAATATATAACTCAGGTATTGTTGAGCAGTCTCCTAACTTCTTGAAGCAACCTACAAGAAGTTGGCTTTCGTTTTAAAATAATTTGGTTTGAGATACTTTGAGAGAATTCTTTTAAAAATCCAAGTAGAAAATGATTGTGGAAAGAAAGACTGGATTGAGAATATCCAGGAAATAATTTCGAATTGAAGGCCTCAGATGGGAAAGGCTATGTCTTCAGAGTGGAGTTCTGGCCGGGCTACTGTGGGGTGAAGGGCACATGCAGCTCCCCAAATGTTTAGTCTCATCCTTCTTTAGTCTCATCTATTACTATTCCATCATTTATTTTATTAAATTAAAATGAGCTATGATAATATTGATGCATGTGGGACAGAATATTTGAGAGGGCATTGTGGTGCAATTATGGTACCCACTCTGGACCTCCTTTCCCACACTTCTCCATCAATTTAGGGCAGCCCCAGTGTAAAAAAAAAATCACAGCAGGTCCACATGCTCAAAGGCAAGGTATGAAAAATGTACACCTTAGGATATGCCTGAGATCTATAAGCTTCTTCAGATCTATGGCAATTATGTGGCCTACTAGATTTTTCTTTTTTCTCTAAGAGGACTTGCTTTTTTCAATACTAGCTCTCATCCTCCAAACTTTATTGTGTGAGATTAACTCTTGCAACTAGTTAATAACCAAGCACATCTCAAGATAAGATAAAATCAAGCCTTATTGACTTCCCCTTCCCCTTAAGTGTGAGCCTCCAGTGGTTATTGTCAGTTCAGAGCAGGAAGTGCAACATAAGTCACTTCCTTTGGCTGTTCCTTAGCCCCAGAAGGTCCACTTTGAACATTCAGGGGACTGGGCCATCTCATGTCTGAGGGTGCTTTTCCATAGCCACTATTTTGTTCTCCACAGCTGTCAGGTGCTATATTCTAAATCAAAACTGTTAAGTTGGAATAAATACATACATTTGGATGGAACATATACAGTTGGTGAAACTACATTAAATAAAAACGTTTTAATCTCTTGGTGACATCTGTCCTGTCTGCTCAAACTGTAATGCTGAATTTTAGAAATGCTTCCAAAAAGAATTGGGCAAGGAGGGTATTTCAAAAGGCAGGCAAATAGACTCAGTGATGATGACAAAAGGGACACCTCAATTGATTTCTAAATAATAGTTAACAGGAAAATCGTTGAGACATCAGTTTGTAACAAAATCAAAGCAGACTTACCATCCTTTCACCAGATTCTTCTTCAGAAAGGCTTCTCTGTGAAAGGAAGTTAGACAATCATTCTTCAACTGCATGCTACTTATTACCTTAAGGGCAAAAACTGTACTCTCAGTCAAAAAAATTTATTTTCCTTCAATATTGAACTGCAGTTCATTCATTGGAGCTGAGACATAAATATGGAATATTCTTGAAATCTATTTTTCCATTGGTGAGTTTTTCTGAACAAATATCTCAACCATTCTTGGTTGCATGGACATCATTCTAAGATGACAATGCTAAAACAAATATTTTTCAATGAAAGTGTCCAACCAAGCTCATATGGGGTACCATATATCCCCTTTACTCTGTTTGTCTGATTTGTTTTTTACTCAGTTGAATGGTGATTTGGATGTTCCATTCTGCCATGGGGCTCTGGACATGCTGTCCCCATTGTCTGAAATGCCAAGTCTCCTCTGATCCCACCCTTCAAATCTCAGCTCTGGTAGAATTTCCTCAGTGAAAACTCTACCCTCACTCTTCTGTCCTCCTGATTGGCCAGTTTCCTTTACTTTGTGTTCTCATTGCAGCTTTTCCTTTGCTGAGAGCATCTTACTGGGCTTTATAAATATCCATTCTACTTGAGGGATGAATTACTTAGGGTCTATCTCCTTCTTTTGGACTAAGCTGCATAACAGCAGGGATTTTGATGTGTTTTCCCCATGGTTAACCTTGGTGCCAAGCACAGTGACTGGCACCTGAAAAATTCTATGCTCTTACCACCATGCTAGGAGATTATCCATATGAATAACTGTCTTGTAGAAGGGATGGAGGAAATCACCTTGTCTTTGAAAGGTGAGTGGCTTAAGAGTGATGAGTGAACATTTGATGTTTGAGGGATTATACTAATCTTCTCTATTGTTCCAATTTTAGTGTATGTGCTGCTGAAGCGAGCACTGTCTGAGAGATTATAAAACAAGTCAAGTGTTGGATGTAATGTCAGCTTGTTTGATTTGGAGTGAACTGAGATTTTAGCAGATTCTCTGAAACACATTGTTTTCTTTCAGTGCAAAGCTCAGTAATCACGTTTACTCTCTTGTGCCTAGATGAGTCTTGCTTATTGGGTTTTAATATTATTGACCTGCAAAAACTTGGACTCTAGAAAGTCAAATATTATACCCATTCAAAGCATGTCATTGGTGAGGTTAGTGTTGCTTCCATGAATACTTCCTTTCTTAGCACATGGGTTCTGTGTTGGAGAGTCCGAACCCTTCCTGGCACTGCAGAGAACTCACCCCTCTGAATTAGGGGATCCTGATTATGCTGCCTCTGTGACCTCTAGGATGCAGCCCATGGTGGCCACATCTCCTTCACAAAGGGCCCTCTGAGCTGCTTCCCAGGACAGAGTGGCCAGAGGAAGGGAAATATGTGGCTGCAATGGAAAGGGTCTGTCACCACTAGATTAAGAGATGCGGTCCCAGAAGGAAGTTCCTTCTTATAATTCAATCATTGCATTGTCTTAAATTTGGAAGACACACACTGGGCACTAACTACATGGCCACTGTGGTTGGAGGCTGCCTGACACCCATATGGGAGTGTCACTTTCTTCCCCTTGACAATGCTTCACCTGGGTATAAAACCACTGGACTCTGCTACAAAGTGAGCTCTTGAGAAAATCTATCAACAGGCATCTTCATACCTCTCTTACTTCTTCAATGATGACCTCATGCAATATTTTCCCTTCAGGAGCAAAGCTTACTGTACCTGATACCTCCGGTTGTCTGTCACAAATTGAAATTTGGCTGGGGCCAATTCCACAAGATCACCATATTCTGTAAACTTAAAAAGAATTTAGGGTATTTATTTCTATTTTTAAAAATCTAGAGTGAAAGAGGCAGCTGGTAGTGTTCATTGTATTATTTTACATTCTTTCCTCTGCCTCTATACAATCTCTTTTTTTTACACAATGGTTTCTGCAATATATTTATGTTTGCTAGTTAGGTCTCAGAGGAGAGTAAATGGAAATTGACATCTGATTTTTTTGGATGCAGGAATTATATTTCTGAGTTTGCATGGAGATGATGGACAGGTATGAAGGGGTCAAAATGATCCAGTAATTAGGTAAGTACCTGGGGAAGTATCTGGGTGAACCTGGTGGGTGGGGTGGAAGGTGCATTAAAAGTGCTGGACAGGGCTGGGGATTCAGCTCAGTGGTTCTGCTGCCTGCCTCGCAAGCGCAAGGTCCGGAGTTCGATCCTTGGTTAAAAAAAAAAAAAAAAAAAGCTCAGTGGTTCTGCTGCCTGCCTCGCAAGCGCAAGGTCCGGAGTTCGATCCTTGGTTAAAAAAAAAAAAAAAAAAGTGCTGGACAGGGAAGATGTGAGCCATTCATCTCCCTACTTTAAAAATGTATGTAGGAGACAAACATCAGTTAGAAATGACTGAAAAAGCACAAATACATTTGGATGTCTTGGCTTCAATTTGAGATTCCAACACACTAGTGCTTTTCAAAGTATTAGAAAATATGATGGTGTCTAAATAGAGTGATTTTTTCCCCTTGCAAACATGCTATTACATTCTTAGCAATTGAAATAATTTAAATTTATTTTTGATTGATACATAAAATCATAAAATTATACATATTTATGTAGTACCATATAATGCTTTGATACATGTATATGGTATGTTAATGTTTGAATAAGGATAAATATATCTATATCCTCAAACATCACTTTTTTCCTTTTTATTTTATGAAAAAATAAAACATTTTCAAAACCAAATAATAAGAGAATAACAATACTTATTACACTATGTATTATAATCTTTAAAGTAGTTCTTGGTATCTTTGTAGATAATCCATCCATCAAGCATTACAGACTCCCGCATTTGCTAGGATAGTCCTATAACATTTTTTTTTGTTTTTCTAGCATAAAAGTAGCTCTTGTCTGACTTTCAGAATGACTCTGTCCAAGAACTTCCATATATTGAGATGGAGAAGGGTTCAGAATGGAGACGGGGCTCCATGGGAATTATTCCTTCACTTTGCCAGCCCACTTGCCATCTCCCCCTATAATACGAATATTTAAAATGTCTTTATTACAAAAATCATTGGTCAGTTAGGCATGAAACACAATGGTGCCATGATAATAACTTCTATTAAGAGCCATTGTGACATTTCTTAACAGTAATAGCCAATAATTAGTAAGCACTTACTGGTCCATGCACTGTGCTAGGTAGTTTACATGTATCATTTAATTCTCATAAAAATCCTGTGGATTAAGTCTGTTTTTACTCTAATTTTTAAGGAGTCAATATGCTCCATAAATGCTACACTGTGATGTCTGATCATTCAACTTGACTTACAAACATACAAAACCTGTTAATGTGTTAAGAAGCAAACACATATTCCAGTAATTATAAGAGTAAACACTTGCACTCTGATGAATATTCTCACAAGTGTCCATTCTACATGGAACAAGGTCATTGAATAGCAATTACAGGACAATCAGCTCTTTACTGACTGCATGTTTAGGACAACATCAAGAGTCCTCTGGAATTACTTACTTCAGGAAGTCCATTTGTGGGGATTTCGAAGGCTGGTGCTTCCAAAAGAAAGAACCAGATGAGCAAGCACATGAGTTGTTTCATTTTTCTGGACAGCTCTGCCAACATCTCCAGAGCAGATGGTCTGGGGAGAACACAGCTCCTTCTACTGAATTAAGTTCAAAGGAAACCCAGAAGAGAACGGTTCCCTTTAAAAAAGAAGAAAAAGAAGAAAGCTCTCTAACTGTGTTCAAAATGTGGACAAATATTTGTTCTGGAGCTCAAACTTGAGCTGTGGGGGTGGAAGGGTCACCCAGAGGTTATTCAAACAACAAAGCCAGAAGCAGTTTCTAGGCTGCGGGGACAAGTCAGGGTCAGAATCTGGGTCAGATGGCCATGCTTTTTTTTTTTTCTTCTTTTACTAATTTCTATTGACCTAAAAATAATTGTCATCTTCTTTAAAGGACTAAGTGTGGAACCATACCAAGCAATAGAGGCAGAGAGGAAAGCTAAAGTGAAAAATTTCTGGAAACAAAATTCTTTCATTTAAACGAAAGCAGGAGATAGCTAGACATAGGTGTGCATGTCTGATCTGCTGGCTTCTAGGAGGACTGTGGCAGAGAGCTTAAAAGTTTCTTTTTGTTTTTCCTTTTTTTTTTTTGGTACCAGGGATCGAACTTGGGACCTTGTGCTTGTGAGGCAGGCGGCAGCACCACTGAGCTAAATCCCTGGCCCAAGCTTGAAAGTTTGAAGCCAGCCTGGCCAATTTAGTGAGATCTTGTCTCAAAATAAAATTTAAAAAGGGCTCAGTGGTAGAGCACTTGCCTAGCATGTGTAAGGCCCTGGGTTCAATCTCTAGCATTGCAAAAGCAAGCAAACAAATAAATGACATTTTAAAAATAAAGTAGGAGAAGTTTAGGAAAAGTAAGGGACAAAAGACATTGGTTTTCTTAGCTAAAAATTCATAGTTAATGTTTTCCGCCTCTCTCTTCGATGACTGAGTACCTCCTACATTTAAAGAACCAGGCAAGGCAATGCCATAGACGAAGGTTCACTCTTCAGGGAGAATGCCTCTCGGATGGATTTGATTAAGGCCGTGGGGTTCATCCTGCTGTTCCCTGATTCCAATTTGCCCAGTGGCACAGTGAGTTAGTTCCATCATTCTGGTGAGTCATTGGCAAAAAATATGAACTATGAACTACAAAATTGGTACTATATTATTTCTATGTGAGGAACAAATTCCCAGGAAATCATGTAGAAAGAATAATTATGGAAAAGTTCACATCTACAGAAGATGGACAAAAACACGTTGACAAATAAAGGGGAAATGCCTAAGCAAATAGTTCAGTTAGTTAATGAACTGGTTCATATACCATAAACATTGATAGGGACTTTACTGTGTCTACGAGGTAACAAATACATATCTGTAAAGCACAGGGAGTGCCTACCTTCCGGTAACTCAGTGCAGCAGTGGAGAAGGAGGGACAATGTCTAGGACAGGGGGTAAGTGGGAGAATCGAGGGCAGTGCAAAGATGGTACACAGAAAGTGGGATCCACTTAGTTGGCAAAGCATGAGCACATTCTGCAGAGAAGATGGGCTTCATCTGTGGATCTGGAGAGATGGGGGGATTTCTCCAGGCTGATGGTGGGAGGCTGCCTTCAGGGAGTGAGATGAGGATGCAGGGCTGGCCAGGCACACAGGGACGTAGAAGTGCATCAGTATGGCAGGGGGTGGAGGGGAGCTGGAGGGCTACAGGGCACCAAATACACCAGGCTATGGAGCCTGCACTCTGCACACCATCAAGTGGGGACTCAGTGGAGGGTTGCTAGAAGGGAGAAGCATAGTGGACAACACTCAGGTTTTATAAAGATCACTGCAAGTGCAGCTTGGATGATGGAAGAGGCGAGACTGGAAGCCAAGAATCCATTTAAGGGACTGACAGTTTTGTTGAGTCAGTGTGAGACCAGTGGCAGTGAGGATGGCTTGAAAAGAGGGTTCATAAGAAATTCCTATAAGATATCAGATATTAATATAAAATACAAGTGTATGTTTTTGACATATAGACGTGTGTGTGCAAATTATTCTTAAGTAGTGATAAACAGCATGCAGATTAATGAAGACATTTATAGCTGCAAGAAAAATGTGTAGATTGGCAAATAGTCAAGAAATCATAGTGATTGTCTTGCTGGCAGGCTTCTGAGTAATTTATGCTTTCTTATTCAGGGTAGTTGTTAAGACCATTGTGTTGAGTAGTCTGTCTTCCTAGGTTCATAATCCTGCTTCTCTCATTTACTAGCTGTGAGGTCTTAGGTGGTCTCATTAATCTCTGTGAGCTTTATTTGTTAAATGACAATGATCTTTCATTGCATTCCTCCTAAATTCATACATTAAAGTCGTAGCTCCTAGTGCTGCTATATATGAAGTAAAGAAGTAGTTAGATGAGGTCGTATCGTGGAGTTCCGATCCAATAGGATTAGTGTCCCTATGAGACACAGGAGTGTGCTCCCTCTCCCTCTCCCTTCTCCCCCTCTGTCTTCTTCTCCTCTCCTTTTCTCATATTCATTCTCCCTCTGCTATGTGAGGATAGAGTGCCAAGACAGCAGCAGTCTACAAGCCAAGAAAACAAACCACACTGGAGACCAAACTGGTTCCCCCTCTGACCTGGGACTTCCAGTGTTCAGAACTGTGAGAAGTAAATTTCTGTTTAAGCTGCTCAGTTTGTGATATTTCATTATAGGAACCTGAGTTAAGATGCTTACCTACTCTCACAGGGTTTTTGTGAGCATTAAGTATGACAATGTGTGTGAGTTACTTGACACTTAAATGCTCGATAAACATTTTTACAAATTAACTCTTTTGTTTTTTTTTCAGGCAAGGACTCACTGTGTAGTCCATGCTGGCCTTGAACTTACCGTGTAGCCTAGTTTATCCTCAAACTCATGGCAATCCTCCTGCCTTAGCCTCCTGAGTGCTGGGATTACAGGTGTACACCACCACACCCAGACAAATTAACATTATAATTAACGAAGAATGTAGATTTCTATATGAAAACATTTAGGGCATATAAAATGGAGCTTAATACTTACTTAATACTCATTAGCTATTTTTATCTATAAGGTTACTTCTATTTTCAGATTTGTTTTTGAGATAGGGTCTTGCTATGTAGTTCAGGCTGGCTTACTATGTACCCCAAGGTGGCCTCAAACTCATGATGCTCCTCCTGCCTCAGCCTCCTGAGTGCTGGCATTACAGGTAAGCACCACCAAGCCTGGCCAATTTTCAGATTTATGGCATAAGTCTTTATTTAGACCTTACCAGCACATTTTTCTGCACATTGTAGATGGTGAATAAGTGTCTGCTCACAGATTTAGTAAGTTTTTCCTCACAGATTACTTTTCTTTATTTCTTTTTGTTTCTGCTCAACAGTTCAATTTCTTTTGTAGATTTTATATCCCTTTGATTTTACACATTATCATCAAGCTCTCCCTGTAAGATTTGTACATGAGTCTAGTGCAGTGAAGACATTTTATATATTAACTGATCTTGGTAGACTTTTATTTTCTTTGTAACAAACAAGAAACAGCCTCCTGGACAAGGTGCTGAGGTGGGCAGCTCAAGTTCAGGGCAGAATTGTGACACAGGGGAAGTTGTCTCACATCTAAGGTCAAGTACTCCCTGCCAACTTCTGGTGTCTTCTGGCTCTCTGGTCCAGGTAAAGCTTAACTCACAGGGCATATGACTGAGGCTTGTCTGTTCTGCCTGGGTTTTGTCGTCAGCCTCTGCAATGGCACAGGAGTGAATGTGCTGGGAAAATATAAGTTCTAGAATATGGGAAAGAGAAAGTGGATCATCCTTCCCTTGTCTGTGATGAGCTAGGTGAGCTCCTGCCCAAGTCAGGTGGGTGCCTTGGCCAAGCTGTCATGGAAAGATCCTGCCATAGCTTTGCATTTTCTACCTGATCAGATGGCGCTTTGGGACAGTTACGAGCCAATGGCATGTTTTTCAAAAACTGTGGTCTTCAACATTCTGGCCTCTTCCATCAGTCGTCTCATCTTCAATCTGATATTCGAAATCAATTAAGAAGCCATATCAAGGGCAGCTTGGGTTATACCTCCTTTTCGTGCTGATAGCCTGTCTCCAAACCCCAAGGTCTCAGAAAAACACTCTGTTTGTTCTCTCTTGATGTTCATAAGCATAGTGGCCCCATTCAGGTAGGTCTTGTGTTCAGGTCACTGAGTCCTGAACCTGTGACCCTGGCAATCCCCTCTCACTGCCCAGGCAACTGAAACGTGGTGAGTTGAAAGTGTCCACTGTCTTAAATGTTCCTGATTTACAAAATTGAAAATACTACTGTGATAGCCACAAGAATATTCACTTCCATGGATGTGAAAACCAGTAGGATACCTATAAGGAAAATAAATTCATAATATGTCATATGCTTGGACAAACTAATAACTTGACCACTGAGAATTCTGGGAAATATCAATAAAGTTGCAAATCATCACTGCGAATGTATCACTGTGATTCAGTTAACAGTGTGGCCATAGCAATCACAGATTTTTTTTTCTTTTTTTCTTTTTTTTTTTTTGTTAAATTCTTTTACTGGTACATTTTAGGTATACAACACAATTACATTTCTCACTGGAAATTCTACCTTTACATAATGCATCTTGGTTCTTATTTTTTCCCCATTTCTAGCCCTCCCTTCACCCCCTCCACCCTTCCCTATTTACAAAGACTTTGTTTCCATTTTTTCCATTTCTCAGCATTTTTCCT
>NW_004624775.1:2604884-2627053 GCF_000247695.1 Heterocephalus glaber | reverse complement strand
TGAAAAACAAAGAATTTAGGAAGATTAAGGACAGTTTTATTTTTTGTAGGCACAAAGTGAAAAGAGTGAGATTAAGAAGCATGCAATCTGTATTAACCAAAAAAAAAAAAATTCGTAAACAAAGGTCAAAAATCTTTAATATTTTAAAGGTATATTATCTACTTCATATGTTTTTTTTTAAAGTCATGCTAAAATGAAGGAAGCTATTCATCACTTAAGAGCTAATTTGTCATGGCTTTCTAATTGCCTAACTTAAAATACTACAACATTAACTAAGGCCTAGAGTTCTGATTTGCATTTGGAGCATTGATGTGTTCTTTCATGTGAATGTGAACATATAGAAAGTAGTGTTTGAAAAGCATTGAAATAAGTTACAAATTTATATTTAAGTATATTGACCCTCTTGAATATTATGGTGGCTTAAAACTGATAATAATTAGGGCTGGGGATTTAGCTCAGTGGTTCCGCCGCCTGCTTCGCAAGCACAAGGGCCCGAGTTTGATCCCTGGCAACAAAAAAAAAAAAAAGAAAAGAAAAAAAATTGATATTTATCAAGTATCTGATTATAAAATTATATTTTGAAGTTTTAAAAGAAGTTAATTCAGTATGTAGTGAATGGTGTTTCATCTGGTGTATAATATACAGTGTTACTCATTGTTTATACTTGTGAACAGCCATCTTAAATGAACAAGACTATGGGTACGGAGCTGAGTATATATAATAAAAATTACTATGAAAGAAAAAAATGTACTAGTCTTAATTACTTACTTCATAGAATTGATAGTGAGAACCAGCACAGGAAACAGAAATTGTGATAATATTTGTCACTCTCATGTGTATGGTATAATGTTTGTGGGTTTTATGGGAGGATTTTCAAACTATCAAGGAAGGTTTTCCAAAGACATGTTTTTGCCACTGCCTTCCTGAGATTCTGGTTTGCCACCCCCTCCCTCTATCTATAGTATACACTTCCCCTGGAGATACAGCTGTTTATTCTTTTATCCCCTGGGGAGTAATAAAATCCTTATCAAAGAGCAAAGGATTTTTTTATTTTTTAAAATAAAAAATAATTTTACTAAAATACATCATAATGACTGTTTTTCTCTTTTTGCAAGGAAGTGAAGGCAGTGTTATCAAGTGTCTGCATTGGTCTGGGCATTTGCATTAGGAACCACTGGGATATACTTTCCCAACTTTCAGCTCAACACATGTCAACAGGTAACTGCTCACACTTGAACCTTCCCCCCAGTACTTTGTATTCATTTCCTCAATACCCAAGCCTTTTCTACCCTGGTGCCCACTTTATCCTCTGTCTCTTTAATGCTTTCTCTTCTCCATTTGGCTTTCAAAATCTAATTCATGCAGAGATAAATTTCTACTTCCTTCATGAAGCCATCTTGCCCACATTCACAGTCTCAACTTCCTCTTCTTAGCATGTCACAATGGAACTCAAATTACATGCATTCTGAAGCTCCACCTTCATTTCTAAGTGGAAAATCCTTCTAGGTCATGGACTGTATCTAAGACTTCCATTATATTGTATACAACTAGCAGATGCACATTCATTCATTCATCAAACATATCATGTCTACTGTATCCCTTGCCGTGTGCCAGATATTGGGGTTATAAAAATAAGCCCAATACAATACTTTTCCATGAGGAAATCAGAGTCTAATTTGAGACTCAAATATGTAAGCAGATGTCTTGGTCACTTTCTCATACTGAGACACAGTATGTAGCACCTGCAATTAATAGAAGGAGAGATTTATTTTGGCTCATGCATTTAGTCCACCAGAAAGAGGATGGCAGAGGGGCATGGCAGAGAAAAAGGTGCTCAACCCAGGGCAGCCAGGAAGCAGAGAGCAAAGAGAGGAACTGGGGACAAGAATTCATGCCCTCAATGACCCACCTTCAATCTGGCCTCACCTCCTAACAAAATATTCAGCTACTGAGTCATCCATGGATGAATCCACTGATGAGTATAACATCCCATGATCCAGTCACCTTCCAGATGTATGAGAATTTTGGGGGGACATTTTAGATCTAAACCATAACAGCAAGTCATTAAAATAAAATATAATGAACTGTGGCACTTAGTAAATAGTTCATTAATTCAGCCAATTATTAGTCCTCAATTTGAAAGCCGCATTCTCTACTTTCATGTCCAGAAGTATTCTTGCTGGATAAAGCTCAGTGGCTGGTAAGATAGATGCAAAATGGGGGTAACTAGACTCCCAAGCCACCATGGCTCCTGAAAAATCATTGAGGCGGTCCCAAAAGGAACCCAATTCCTCTCCAGTCCCTCTGATCAAGGAAACAAAAAATTCTGAGTTTGTAAAGAACTGTCACAATTATGCAAAGTTGTCGGGGTCAACAAAAACAAACAAAAGGCCATATAAACAGACTTTTAAAAAAGTCTGGACCAAGGAGTGGGAGAAACAGCTGACCCTAAAGAGAATGGCGGCTTTAGGACACTCAGAAAGAGGGCAAAACTGGCAAGGTGAACCCAGAGGACTTGGCTATGGCTGGAATCTAACTGATAAAAATCCTATATGGATACAGGCACTAGGCAGTGGCAGGGTCTAAATTCAAGGTGAAAGAAAGGAAAACAAATATAAAATCTGCTTTCAGCTCTTTAATCTAACTTGGAGCCAGTTTAGTGATAGCTTTGGGCCCATTAAGTGGTGGTCTTAAGCAAGAGAATAAAAGCTATTAACTACTGAGTCTGATTCTAGTCCTTCAGCTACTAAGGAAACTGCTTTCTAGAAACACAATGAACCATCATCTGTGGACACTGGATCCTTGCCTGGGATTTGTCACCAACAAGTGTGTAGTTCTGGGCATGCCCTTTCAGGTGACTCTTTAGAAAAATCAGAATTGGGCTAGATGTCCCTCATTGTCTCTTTTAGCTTGGAGATTCTACCTGTTCAGCAGTCTTAGACTAGACAATCAGCCCTAACTGGAGGTAAAATGAGAAACATGAGATCAAGCACAGATGTGTGTGGAGGCACCTTAGTCCTCATTTTAACATGTCCCCTCTGGGGGGAAATTCACTGTTGGATTCTTATTTAGAAAGCCAATATAAATTATTGCCTATACTTGCAAGAATCTTGGAAAACTTGCACTAGGTCTTATTTTATTACACTTACATAACTTTTAAACAACATTCTACCAATGCTCAGGTGTCACATAGAATACTAGACTAGTATGTCTTACCCTAGAAAGAATGGTTATCATCAAGGAATCAAATAATAACAAATACTGGTCAGGCTTCCAAGAAAAAGGAAACTTTCTCCATTGTTTGTGGGAATGTAAACTGGTACAACCAGTGTGGAGATTACTCAAAAAAACTAACTAGAAATTCCACTTGACCTAGCTATACCCCTTCTAGGAATCTTCCCCAAAGAGTTAAAGACATCCTATTACAGTGATACATGCATACTCATGTTTATATCAGAAGAATTTATAATAGCTAATCTTGGAAGCAGCCTATATGTTCATCAATAGATAAATGGATAAAGAAAATGTGATATTTACACATAATAGAGTACTACTCTGCCAAAAAGGAAGATAAACTTGGGTTTGTAGGAAAATGGATGCACCTTGAGGCCATAATGTTAAGTGAAATAAACCAGACACATAAGCTTAAACATCATGTGGTTTATCTTGTATGAAAAACCCAAAATATAAATAAAGAGCAAAATAAAAGTTAGATCTTTTTCAAATGAGAAGGGGAGATAGATCTTTCTCAAATGGAAAGTGAATCAAGAGATTGGGGGGAAGGGGGAAGGGGTCAAAAAAGGAAGGAAAACACATTATATACATGTACCAACTCTCCACAAGGAATGTGAACATTATGTATTGCAACCATGTGCTAACAAAAAATAAAAACTGGAAAAAAAGCAAATGTCAGCTCAAAGTGTTTAGCAGTTAGTGTGGATTGGTGCATTATCTGCAAGTAAAAATTACATTTCTTTTTAAAAATAAAATAGAATACTAGACCCTCACAGATTGAAAATACAGATAGTCCTGAGTTTAAAAATGGGACTACCTTCTGATAAACCCATCATAATCTGAAAATCTCATTAAGTTGAAAATGCATCTAACACACCCAACATCCTAGCCAGCCTGCCTACACATGCTCAGAACACTCAGATTAGCCTACAGCTGGATTTGAGATGCAAAGGCACAAGACAACATTCAAAAACCCTGGCAACACAACACACCCTAGAGTATCTATTGTTTACCCTCTTGATTGCTTGGCTGAAGGGCAGCTGCGGCTCCCTGCTGCTACTTAGCATCACACTGCCAGCCCCTGGAGAAGATCAGAATTATGAGTTTGAAGTATGATATCTACTGAACACATATCACTTATACACCATCATAGAGTGGAAAAATTGTCAGTTGAACCATCTTAATTCTGAAAGTTCAGAAACTCTGCCTGGTCACATAGCTACATAGTAGCCAGTTCTGACCCCCCAGCCCCCCTCCCAGCCTTCTTGCCCAACAAAGTCCAGAATAGTCAGTATCTTCCAAGACCTACCAAAGAAAACTTACATTTCCTAGTGTTACTGTTGCAAAAGCCAGTTAATACAAATCTGGAAAAAGAACAGGTGTGAGGGCAAATATAGTTGAGTACGATCCCTCCCAGCATTGCAGCAGGGAGGGCTGGAAGGGGAAGCTGGACGTGTTGGAACACTGGAACCATAGTCACAGTTACTGTTCTTTTTCAAATAACATGATTTTGTCCAATGCAATTCTGAGTTCACAAGTTGTTATTTTTCCCTCCTAGGAAAATAGGCAAACTGATTCCAGAAGATTTGGGATTGTCCTCCTAGGACAAAGTGGGTGTATAATGTGTTTTGTTGCACTGGACTGACTGCTTTACCTCTTGTGGGATGTGTGCTTTTTAATTAGTCAGTGTTGAGGCCGTTCAGTGATTAACTGCTAGTGACAAATGTTTTCTTTCATTTGCTGAACAGTATCACCAAGTCTTTTTTTTCCTTTTTGGAACAGGGCATTGAACTCGGGACCTTGTGCTTACGAGGCAGGCGGCAGAACCACTGAGCTAAATCCCTGGCCCAAGTCTGTTTTAACCTCTCTCTTCATTTCTCTGTTTAACACACAGCATTTCAACAAGAGTTAAAAAAAATGTTTTAAGGAGGAGATATCAGCTCAAATTAGCACAACCACTGCTGTCATTTTCATTTTTTCATACTTTTTATGTCCGGTCATAAACATTTTTACTTAAATACGATAGTACTGTTGATACAATTTTGTGATCTGATTTTCTCCTTTAGATAACACTTTCTACAGTCCCTGTGATTATCATTTAATGGCCACCGATGACCAGGATGGAAATGGTAGTGATTCCCTGTCCTTGGCTGTTGGGAACGGTTATACCCCTCAGCTATTTAGATGGAATTGTCAGAGACAGAAAGTGTTCTGGAGGCAGTTGCCTTTTAGAAGAAGACATAAGCAGTCTCAGCTACATTATGTATCTGCCACGTAAAAAGGCCAGGCAGAGATGGCTCCGTAGATAATCACTCTTCCTATGGCATGGAGGAAAGATCACCAACAGTTTATAACCAAGTTACAGATTAATAACCAAACACTTAGAATTACGACCACGCGGTGCCAATTCTGCCTTTCTCTTTTCTGTCCCCCTGTTTCAGGGCAGCATAAAGAGGACAACACTGGTAGTCTGCGTGGGTCCTAATTAGAACCCTTTATCTTGACTTCTAGAAATCGGTGGCGATGGAAAGGGGAACGTGCTCTATTGAGGCAGAGGGAAGCAGGCCGCCTTGGCTTTAGGGTAGCAGGTGTAGGTAGAGGGGTGGACTGGCCCATCCCGCATCCTCAGGGGAATTAAAGAAGTGCACAAGAAATATCCTGGCCATTTCAGGAAAGAAAGAAAATGAGGCGGGAGGTTGCTGGCAGGTGGAAATGGAGGGAACTCGACAGAAGAGGGGTCTGGTTCTTAAAATGTCACAGGGCACAAGATGAGGGCAAGGCAGAGGACCTGGGGCGAGGAGCAGAGGTGGCTGCGGAGTTGAAGTGGTTCTTTTCTCTCTGGGCAGTGGGGACCCGGGCGTCGGAGGCGGGGCCTGGAGGTGCTGATGAGAGGAAGGCGGGGCCAGCCGGCAGAGGGGCCGGGCCCGGGATGGGGGCGGGGCTGCGGGGGGCGAGCTGGCGGGGCGGCAGCGCAGCCCTCCCTGCAGTCTCCAGTCCCCTGAGCTCCTGCGTGTCCCGCCGAGTCCCACTGCGGTCGCGGAGCTCTGACCCCGCCATGCTCTTGCTCCTTGGGCTGTGCTTGGGACTGCCCCTCTGCACGGGGTCGCAAGAAGAGGCACGGAGCTTGGGTGACACTTCAGAGCAAGTAAGTGCGAGAGCGGCAGAGAGCCAGGGGACCTGGGCGAGGCTGCCGTCTCCTCTCTCTGCCTCTCAGGCCCGCCTGGCTTCTGGACAGGCTCCCTCTGACCGATCGGACGCTAGGAAAGGAGGCATCACCTCCTTCTCCTTTCATCTCGTCCCTGTCCACAGCCTTCTGTCCCCGAGCTCGCCGATCTGCTAGTCACTTGTGGGTCACTTCTTTATCGTCTGCTGCCCCTGCCCCCCGCGAGGTTTCCCCAAGAACTTTGCCAGGGACTTCAGAGTCCTGCAGAACCGAGTTTCCTTCTTGGCTCCTGTTACCTGCCGGTCTTTCTTGTTAATTTCTGAGACTGGGCCCATCCTCCTCCCAAAAGAAATTAATAACAAGTTTTTGTCATTACTGCGTTTGTGAGGTACTTTGCGGTTACTGTTGTTGATTCAGGGAGAAGAGATAATCTGAGGGAAATGTCCCAAACTCTCGGAAGCCTCCTGGGCTACAAGTCGGGAGCACACAACTGTCCCTGTCTATTCTTATCAATGGGTTAGCAGTTTCAAGGTGGCCTGGTTACCCGCCAGTACTGAGATCCAAAGCATCTCAGTTCCTTCAGTTGGTGTTCTCTACACTTGCCAGAGCTAGGGCTTTTATTGGCTTAACCTTGAGCCAATGTGAATGAATGTAGGCTTACATCTTCTCCTTTCCCAGACTCTTGTTTTGAAGAGCAGATGTAGAAGATGGAATCAACCCAAGCATTGGAAGGTTATTTTCAGGCTATCTGCTGAAGGCTCTTATCTGTAAAATGGAAATGGTGGTGATTCTCTCTAGGGCTTGTCCTGAGTAGTAACCAATAAAAATCCCAAGGGGCTTTTGTGGTGGAGTAGGAAGTGGCAGGTTTTGGATCCAGGCTGGTGCCCACAGTGCCCTTTCCAGCTGTGTGGCCAGAGCAAGGCCTTTCATCTCTCCCAGCCTTCCTTCCCTCTTGGCCACAGCAGGGAATGCAGTTCTGAGCAGGCCTGGGAGGATTTGGCTGGTTTGTGTGAAGGACTGGTTTACAGAGGCCACTCAATACATGGAAGAAGACTTTTTAGTAGGTGGTTAAGGGCAGGCATGCGGCTGCCTGGGATTCAATCCTGATTCTGTCCTTCTTCAATCTTGATACCTTCTCTGTGACCTTGGACCGATCATTTGTTGCCTCAGTTTCTTCTGTAAATGTGGAAAAATAATACAGCTGTGAGTACTGAAGGAATTCACGTACGTAAAGTGCTTAGAGCCAAGTTAGAGTCTAATGTCAGCTTTGACCAACTGTTGGGCTCCAGCAGCAGAAATGCTGAGGGAAGGAATTTAGGGTAAAGATCTTGAAAGTTTTTTGAGAGGTGGAGGGAGGAGTATGTGGGAGGGACTGAAACAAAGATCCTGTTTATGAGCTAGGCGGATCCACTGAGCTCTAACACCCTCAAGTCTAACTCTCTAAATTTTCATTCTTAGAAAAATGTGGATTTAGATCATTTTACTGATATCATACATTTTATGTCTTCAACACATGGCTAATATTTGTCTTGAAGATGACCAAAACAGAGGAAAAACTCCAAAATCCAAAGTTGGGGAAGTAAAAAAAAAATTAAAATGTGTTATGTACTGGTACCAACTCCCCACAATGAATGTAATCATTATGTGCTGCAAATAAGTACTAATAACAATAAAAAAATCAAAATATATGCTTCCAAATTATAAAGAAGACTTTGAATTTTACCTTGATCCATACTTTTAAAAAATTTACCTTTTTTGTGTGTATGTGAGGCAGGATTTAACAGACAGTTTCTAGTACCAGACTTCTTGGGTTCAAATCCTTTCTCTGGGCTTGGTGGAGAATTACTTAACATTTTTGAGCCTCTGCCTCAAAATGAAGGTGATAAGATTACTTAATTAAAAGAATTTTAGCCAGGCATGGTGGTGCGCACCTATAATCCCAGCACTGGGGAGGATGAAGCAGGAGGATTGCCTAGAGTTTGAGGCCAGCCTGGGCTACATAGTGAGTTGGAGACAAGTCTGAATTACAAAGTGAGAGCATGTCTCAGGAAAAAAAAAAGATTTTAAAGAGTGAATGGATTAATATACTTAAATTTTAGAACAGAACTTGAGAATGTTCTACTCTTAATTACTATAGTCTTCAAAATTACATATAAACTTAATTTTAATAGAATATGTAAACTTATGCAAATTTGAATGTAGCCAAACATGCCTACTAACTTACATTGTAATTCTTGTCATTCACCTTATTAAAGGTAAAGTAAAGGTAAAAACACTAGTAACACCTTAGATTCAAATTCCTTTCTCTGCCTGTTACTCTCCACTCCACCTATAAACTATGCTACCTGTAGTGGAGTGACTATTAAAAAGTGATGGTTTCTAACCTGAGTACCAAAAAGTCACTCAGGGAATTCATTAAACGTTGTTAATGTAGATTTATTTGATTTTGTGGCACAGGGTGTGGTACAAATGATTCTGATGCAGGTAACCTAATACCTTGAATAAGATTTAAAGAGCCTATTATGCCTGTAATTCCAGTATCCTGAGAGGCTGTGGCAGGAAGATTGCAAGTCTGAGTCCAGCCTGGGCAATTTAGAGACTTTTTGGGACCCTGTCTCAAACAAAAACAAAAACAAAAACAAAAAGAACCTTGGTAGCAACAATGGGCCTGGGATGTAACTCAGTGCAAAGGCTCTGGGTTCAATCTCAGTATTGCTTAAAAAAATAAAGACTTAAAGAATCTTTTAGGAAATTAGTATGAGAAAAAAGTTCTTTTGTATAAAATCAGTCTGGCAAAATATGCTGATTTATCTAAGTTTAAAATTTATATGGTAATGTAAATTCAGTAATATAAATATGACAGGGCTGTATTCCTATTATTACAAAAGCAGTTTTGAATTCATGAAATATTAATCACCACTAGTTATTAAGTGTCCAGTGACCCAGAGAGTTTGTTAGGAGCTTTATGTAAAAGAAATCAAGAACAATAAAGTATTACTGTTGAAAGCACTCTGGCTCGAGCCAGACTGTGTGGGTTGAAATCTGGGCAACCCCATTTTTGGGCTGTGTGTCACTGGGCTAAGAACTTCACTTCCTTAGGTGTCAGCTTTGGAACTCATGAGATGGGTGGTTAATTACTTCTATCTCATAAGGAGCGTGGCTTTAGGTTTGGGGAAGAAAGTAAAATTTGCACAATTTTAGAGCCTTTAAGAGAAAGAATATTAAACTGTGACTATAAAATTAGGTCCTGAGTGGACATTTATCTAGAATAATAAAGCATAGCAGATTACATATTTTGTCAGCCTGATAAACACCATAGATACCACCCAGTGTTAGATGCCTATGACAAGTAAGGGAAGCTCAAAGTTAATAGCCTACTAAATTCTAAATCATAACACAATTTTAAATATTGCTTGACTAGCACGTGTGAGACCCTGCATTCTATCTCCAGTGCTGCTAAAAAATAATAATTAAAAAATTAGATAAAAAATAATAAACCCATTATATGCTCTTAATGGTTGCGGTGAGAATTCAGTGAGTTAATTCAGGTAAAGCATTTGCACATGAGAAGAAATACGGCATGATTAGCTGTTTTTCACTCTTTATGTAAAGCCTGGTGAAATCTCCCAGAACCATGGCAAGGTCTCAGCATATCTGTTTTATAAAAGACAGCTAGGGAAGTCCATCCTGGAGAAGAGACATACCCAGGTGACTACGTGCAGAGCTGGATTAGAGCCTGGCTGTGTCAATTGCCAAAGCTGGAGCTCTCCATAAATCCACTAATAACAGGCTTCTTTCATATTTGTACCTTAATTTGTTTAAATGTGATTTTTATTTGTTTCTCCTGGCACATAGACAGTGTTCAATACATGCTGGTCATAATTCAAACATCTATTGTGACACATTTCCAATTCTGGGAACTAGAAATTTCCTGTACTTAAGATTTCTTCCAAATTCTCATCTACAACCCTGTCTTTACATTTGGGGGGAAAATAGAGAATTGAGACAAGTTTTTAAAAACCTCTCTAGAAAATAAAGCCAGTAAAAGATTTTGCAAGCTTCAAGCCCCTCAATACTGCTTCCCTTATGTACAGGGATGTGACTGCAGGAAAGGAATTGTAGAACTGAATGGGAAAGGAGGGTGTTGTGGGAGAAATTCCAGAGATTTGCTCACTCCCAATCCAGCCATAGCTCATTCCTTGGGGGCAGGAAAAAGGGTGGGGAGTCCTGAAAACTGGGGGTGAATTACATGTGTCTTCATGTTCTTAGCTTGCAGTCTTCTCAAAGGCTTGGGGGCTCAGGTTTAAGGAACCTTACTTAATGTACTGTTAGAATTGTGGTCAGGAATGTCAGTAATGCTTCTGGATCCAAGGATCAGCAAGGTCAATGTGGAAAGATGGAGCTATAGAATGAAGAACTTAGTTTTTCTTTTTGGGAGTTGGGGGGGATACTGCATCACTCATTATTTTCCCCCAAGTAAGGCCAATTTCCTGTATTTTTCACAGATAAAGAAAGAAAACTGGGTGACTTGCCTTACAGCCAGTTAATTTTTTGGTCCCAAATCTTCCCGGAAGTTATTTTTCTTCCATCATTGAGGTTATAATAAGGCACCCCAAATTGCAAGTGGTTTGTAGTTGAACAACTTCCAACAACATTATCCCCAAAGAAGAGCAGTTTTGTGCAGATGATATAGAATTATCTAAACGGAAATACTCCCAGACTAACACTTCTAGACCTAGTGATAAATGGTATCTTGCGACTTTCCAACATCTAGCCTTGGTTTTGTTCCAGGTTCTGTAGCAGATCTCTAAGATAATAGACTGCTTAGTTGCAGTATTTCAGAAAGTCCTCCGAGAAATGGATTTTAGCTGGTCAATCAAGTCCTCAAGTTCATCTGGAGTCATAGGTCCAGTAATAGAGTATAAAGAGTTTGCAGCTTGCAAAATCTTGTACTGGCTTTATTTTTAGAGAGTGCAAGATACACACCTGCTTTTATGCTTTCTCATTGGTCAACCTCAGTTGGTCAAGCATCCAGACTCAAAGGGAGTTGACATACTATGGAATTAGGCTTTGTCCCTCCTGTCCCTTCTCACATTCTTTCCCACAATGGACCGTGTTAGTCAGCTTTGTGTTACTACAATGACTACCTGAGAAAGTCAACTTATAAAGGGAAAAGATTTATTTTGGCTCATAGTCTCAGAGGGTCCAGTCCATGATCGTTTGGCCATGTTGCTTGTAAGCCTGTGGTGAGGCAGCATATCATAATAGAAAAGCATGGCAGAGCAAATCAGTAGATGCTCACCTTGTTTATTATGTTTTCATGAGTATATTTCTTTTATTTTTTTCTTTTAATTAGATATAGTGTGGTCCTTGATGGTAGAGATCATGGCTTATATTTCTTAATAAATATTGTGGTTTGGATATCTTCTGTTCTTTTTGGACATCTTCTGTTCTGATGTTGGAGAAATAAGCTTGAACCAGAGAATTCTATGGGAGCTTCTATGAACTGGAGCTTGAAGCAAGTTGGTGGAAGCTCTAAGGTTACTATTAATAGTAGTTCTTGCCATGAAGCTGGAAGTCAGTTACTTCTCTGGCCCCAGTTTCTTATAAGGCAATGGAAAAATACTAGAAAATATATAAAGAATCAGGATTTCCTAACCAAAAACAATGATGATGACATTGTTCTTATTTCCACTTCCAATCCTAGCTGGCACCAGGAATCTGTCTGTACTAGGATGTTTTGGTTCTGGGTCAACCTGAGTTTAAACTTGTATTGAACTGTAGCCACAGGGATCCCCTGAGACATAAGATAGTCATCTTCAAAATGAAAAAACCAACTTCTCTTGTTCTCCTTAAACCTTGCTTATTTTCTTAGAAAGCCTATTTTACAAAGGAGGAAACTTCAAAGAAAATACTTTAGGTCAACATAGAGAATCTAACACCTGAGAGGGGCTTGGCTCTCCTTCCAACCATAGTTATTTTAAGTGTTCCCTAGCCTATTCCACAATTTTAGGGAGGTAAAGACCTGAGATGAGCTGCAGAATTTGTGAAGAACTTGCCTAGGATCCTTATTATGGCCTTCCATTGGTGCCCCATACAGCTCAACTCACGTTAGAAATCAGAAAACAGCATCATTCCGGAAATTGTTTGATTTCCATTTGCAGTTAGGGTGGTTGTCAATCTAGATCCTGTACCATTTCTATTTATGTTCTATTAAACAGCAGACTATGTCATGGCTTCTAGTGTTAACTTACGTATGCAAATATTATATATATATATTTATGCAAATATATCATATATCTATGTAAATATACATTTGTATATTTGAATATATATATATTTGAGGGATAAAGGAAAGGATGAGATTAAAACAATTTGTTATACTTTCAGCTTTTAAGATGCAAATATATTTATTGTTTATTCCATTACTGAAATAATCTATAGTAATATGTTAAAAACTGAATTTTGAAAAGTGTATTGTAAATAAGGAGGAGTGGAGGGGTTGGAGGGCAGAGGAATGGGGAAAAAATAAGAAGGAAAATATATTATGTAAAGGTACAAATTTCCAATGATGAATGTCATTATATTGTATACCTAAAATGTACCAACAAAATTAATTTAAAAACAGAAAAAAAAAAAGAAAAGCATAAAGAAAAGGAATTCACCCATCCAAAAGTAATAGCCCTTTGCATTTTGGTGCACATGCTACATATAAAACATGTCTACTTAAAAACAAATGATTTTAAATATAATGTCTTGTTGATTAGTATTTAAAAATATTTTTTGAGGGCTGGGGATTTAGCTCAGTGGTGCCGCCTCCTGCTTTGCAAGCACAAGGCCCTGAGTTCAATCCCCAGTACCAAAAAAATATATATATATATAAAATATATCCATAAAATATAAATATATATAATGTAAAACATATATAATAAAAATATATTTTTTAGTATATCTGTCAGAATTTGCTAGGTTACACTTGGTAACACACAAGCCCCAAGTCTCTATATCTTAAATAACAAACATTTATTACTTGCTTATACAAGTTGTCCACCTTGAGTTGGCAGTGGAACAAGTATACACATTGTGATCACTTGTGAACTTGGGCTTGATGGAGCGGATACCATTCCAAATACTGTTAATTACTGTACCAGAGGGAGAAGGCTGTTCTGCAGGATCAAATGTCTGTATTTTAATTTTTGGCCCAGAAGTGACAGATGTTATTTACATTATTGGCTAGAGTAGTATATGGCCCTATCTACTCATGGGGGTCATTCTGGCAGAGCTAGAAAAATATTTAGTGAACAGCCTTAAAACCCACTAACATGATGTCATGTTGATGACAGTGAATATACATCCACACCATTATTTTCAAGACCTGTGTTGTAATTAATCAATGTCGCATGATATATGTAACCAAACCACTTTTAAGGGTATTTTAGGCTATTTCTAATTAAGAAAAATTGTTTTAAAAGTTGAAAAGAATTTTCTTATACATTAATTTTTTTCTACTGATGTCCTGTCTCATGATACTTTAAGTATTATATTAAATCTGACTGTAAGTAGAATTTTTAAATTAAAAGACATGAATACAGGTATAATATAAAATACTGTAGTCACTTTGGAAAACAGTTTTACAGTGTCTTGTTTTGTTTTGTTTTGTTTTGTTTGAGACAAGTCTCACTTCGTAGTTCAGGCTGGCCTTGAACTCATTAGTAGCCCAGGCTGGCCTTGAACTCACGATGATCCTCTTGCCTCAGCCTCCTGAGTGCTGGGATTACAGGTATGCACTGCCATGCCTGGATCAAGCCAAAATTAAAATGAAACAATACAAATATTCTAATTATCTGTCCTTGTCACTTTATCTAGACTCCTCTTACAAATTTAAAAGCAATCAGAGGACAAGGTAGTATGACCTCTTGGGTCAAAGATCAACCTGGTCTGAGAGAGATGGATGCAAATTCTGGCCCAGAAACCAAGTCTCTGCTGAAAAATCAAAACTACTTTTCAGGCTGAATAGTCCTTTAGGTGAAGTTGAATGCATTTAACCCCTCACAGATGCCACTCAAGGATGCCCTCTCAATCCTCTGTCATGTCTCTTCTCTCTCTAGGTTGGACTGAGGGTTCCCAGGCAGCTCAGGCTGTTGCAGAGACTGGTATGTATATTTGTGGCACACTCGGAGTCCATTCCCCTCTCTTCTGTACCGCGTTGCATGCTTGCCTTCCAAAGCTTGAAAGTTGCTTACAGAAGAACCCTAACAGAGCAAAGTAGCTGATTCTTTTATAACATTACTTGAAGTAGCTCTTTCTTTCTTTGAAAAAAAAATGATTTAGTAGGACTATATAAGGACAAAGCATGGAGTTTCAAAGACTTCCTTCAAAAAAATAATCTAAATATAACCTCTATTTATTTTTTACGACATCCTTACCCAGGAAATGAAGACTTTGTTGCTGTGAAGTAAGCCCCTAAAGCAAACAGAGAATGCACATCTGCATATTAAAATGACACGTGATGAATGCTGGGCAGGCCCTCAATGGGTGTTGGAGGCTTATAGATTGAAGCTTGAGCAAATGTTTAGAAACTCCAGGGGGTTATGAGGTGTGATAGAAAAATATGGCGAATTAAACATTTTTTGCAATAAAAGGGACATTGCCATTAATCCTCCTCAGAACACTTCCCCTCACTTCAAACACACTTATCCCATGGTTCTTGCAGTTTTCTGAAGCAGTTCTGGAAATCTGTGTGTTCAGTTGCACTGTTGTGTCTGACTTGATGTCCTGAGTAGCTTCAAAACACTTACTATATTTCATGGTCATTTTGACTTTGAGGAAGATCCACAAGTCACAGGTGCCAGATCCACGTGGATAATGAAACACATAACATAATGTTTTTACAGGCCTGCTTTCCATTGGATGGCACTTGGCAGCACACGTCTTTGTTCACACCTCATAAGCACTCTCAGAAAAGAGGCTTTCAGAACTGCTCCAGAAAGTGGCATGAACAATGGCACAAGGGTATTTGAAGCAAGAGGGAATTTTTTTTTTTTTAGGAGGTACTGGGGATCGAACTCAGGACCTTGCTCTTCCAAGGCAGATGTGGTGCCACTGAGCTAAATCCCCAGCCCAAGAGGGAATGTTTTGAAGGGAATAAGTGGCAATGTGTTTAAAAAATTTCAGTTCTCCTTATGACTGTGTGCAGTGAATTATGAATTATTTAGGCTCTGGTGAAGTGTTTGTACACCTTGGCCTATCTCTGGCAGGTGTGTAAGTCAATTTATCTTTACACGTGTCACAGTCATTACTATACTTGGACTGAGACTTCGTTGTTTTTTCTCTTCATCCTCCTCTTTCTTTTCTTCATCTTCCCCTTTCTTCCCCATTCTACTTCCCTACAACCCTGAATTTGTTAGCCTAGAATTCATTCTTTTATGTTTTCCTCCCTGCTCACATAATCATAATAAACATAGGTACATACAAATTGTGAAGCACCTGGGAGTCTCCCTGCTTTCAAGCTAAGAAGTTGTTACCGTTTCTTGAAGGCTGGTGGAGCATACTACATCAGAGACCTAGTGTGTGTGTTATTATAGTAACAGCAGTAGCCAAAGGGTGGATTTGCTTGGTTCCGCAACCCCAATTCCTACATGGTGATACAGAGAGGGCCAGGTGGCACCTACACATGAAGTTGGTTGCACAAATGAGTGACTTTAAGCTTAGAGAACCTGATTTGAGATAGTGAGCATTAAAGCTGCCTGATCAATGTCTGTGGAGGGAGATATTCCCTTTATTATTCTGGTTATTCAGCCAACTTGCCTTCTGCTCTGGAGCGAGATACCACCTGTTTTCTAATTGTTTATTATACAGGCATCCTTATGTAGATGGTTCAGAACAAAAGAAGCTAGTTTTTGGGCTTGCAAAATGTGCAGAAATGCCACAGACTCATGGAGAATAGTCTCCTAACAATATATGGATTCATCACTCATTCATTCATTCATCCAACAAAATAGTTTTTGGAGTGCCTGTGACCTGCTCAGGACTGATGTAGGCATTGAGATATGGTGATAAAAAAATAGAGAGAATACTCTGTCTTTCACAGAGCCTGAAATTGGGAAGATTAAGACAAAAAGACAAAATAAATATTTATATTTGGGAAGGTGACAAATATCACTGAGAAAACCCACCAGTGACAGGTGGAGAAGCTTATATACATCAGTACGTATGAAATTTCTGATCATTGCTTTAAAACAGTGGGAACATACAGTAGCTGACATTGACTAAGTGCTTACTATGCACCAGATGTTATCCTAAAGGCCTTTTTTATCTTTTATGGTACTGGAGATTGAACCTAGGGCCTTTGGCATGAGCTACATCTCCAGCCATTTATTTATTTATTTATTTATTTACTTACTTACTTATATTTTTTGAGAGAAGGTCTTGAAAAATTGCTAAGACTGGACTTGAACTTATGTTCCTCCTGCTTCAGCTTCCCTGAGTGCTAGGATTCTAGATTTCTTCTGAGTGCTTTATGTGCATAATTTAATTACTCTTATGACGATTCTTTGCAGCATTTGACAGATGAGAGAACTGAGGTTCAGTATGACTGAGTAACTTTTCCAAGATGACACAGTTGGTAAGAAATGGTAGAGCCAGGATTGAATCCCAAAGATGTGGAAGTTTCTGGGTCCATGCTCTTAATTAATACACCAAACTGCCCTTTCACTTATATGTATTCCTCTCTTTCTTATTATTTTCACCTAAAAATACTCTATCTGGCATAGTGGTATCCATTATTTAAATGGTGACTAGTATTCAGTTGGCACACCATAATTTATAAAGCATTTTACTACTGATGAAAGCTCAATTTGTTTCCAGGGTTTTATTTATTTATTTATTTTGTTTTTTGCCCCATAAACAGTGCAAAAAAAAAAAAAGCAAAACCTCTTCTCTTTTGTATATTCTATTTTTCACAGTTAGTTTAATGCTGTGGCTTAGATTTTCAGTGAAAGGATTGCTGATTCAAAGTAGTATACATTTTCAATTTTGATATTTGTCAGGTTCTGTTTTGAATACTATTACTCTTAATACTCTATTAGTTCCATTTCTATCAGCAGTGATGAATATGCACATTCCTGCCAGCAATCAATATAATTACTTTTTGATTTGCCAGTCTCTTAGATATATATAAAAAGACATCTCCTAGTTCGTTTTGCTTGCATTTCCCTGAGTATGTACAGAGTTGGACATTTTAAAATAGATTTGTTAGGTATCCAGAGTAGTTCTTCTCCAAATTGCTTTTACCAGATCCTTTGCTCATTTTTCTGTTGTGTTTTTATGCCCCCTAATTGTCAATTTGTCAGAGATCTTTGCATATTTAAATACTTTCTGTCTTCTGAGTTGGACAATTTCCTCCACAAATCTCTCATTTGTCTGTTAACTTTGTTTATGGTATATTTGTCACATAAAAGTTTTGAGTTCCTAAGTAATAAACAAGTCTGTCTTTTCTTTTTGTTTCTACGTTTTTGTTCTTGGTCACAAGATTTTCCTTACTCCTTAGCTTAGCCTACTTATATGATCTTTTAGCTTTTCTTAGAAACCTCTTAGAAATTTTGAAGTCTTATGTTTATTATAATTTTTTTAGTACTGGGAATTGAACCCAGGGCCTCCACACTAAGCTACATTCTCAGAGCCTTTTAAATTTTGAGACAGAGTCTCTCTGAGTCCCTAAACTGCCCAGGCTGGACTCCCTGAATGCTTGGATTACTGACTTGCGCAACCACGCCTGACAGCTATCTTATAAACTTTTTTACACGAACTTTGCCTACCCGAATGTACTGCAACGATCTCTTCAGCAGTAGACCTGGCATGTCACACTGTCCTGTGAATGTCCTCAATACTCTGCATCACCTGCCGGATACAATCCAAGAACATATGAGACCCTGGGTGATCTGGCTCCTGCCTGTGTCTGCAGTCTCAGTTCACGGCGTGAGTGTCCTTGTATCCGGCGCTCTAACCATCTCATGCTAACTGCAGTCTTCTGAATGAGCCACACTTCACTTAATGAACAGAGTGTGGGTGGTAAGAACTGGGAAATATCTTTGTCTTCTGCTTAGCGTAACAACAATGTGCACTGTATTTTTTTCCAAGAAGGAGAGGAATTAATGTTTTATAAATATCTTTGAATTGCCACACTCTAGTGTTTTCCTCTCTACCGTGAGGGAGAGTGGAGGTAAATGATTTCCGAGGTGATAAAGAAACTCCCAAATTATGGTGTCTGAAAAATGGTTAGACCAGAATAAAACATCAAAAGGTTAATCTTGTTGGAGGAGGCACTGGGGCTTGGGTGCTGGCAACTGTGTCCCAAACATTCCTCAGTCATATTTCCAGATGGCAGCATGGGTAATTCGGGACATCAGGGTGACTTGATTTTAAGTAACTCACATGAGTCATACAAAAACCTTTGGTCCCTTAGGCAGCTAATTAAGACACTCCCTGCTTTAAACTACTTTTCCATCTGTTTTGCTTTTGTAGGAAAAATGAAGAAATGACATTCTGTCACAGGAAGATTAATTTTTTGCCTGCTATTTTGTAGTTGACATCCCCAAACAAAATTATCACTGAAGTGGAAATATGGAAAACATGCTGGATTTTTGAAAACCGTGTAGTGGGAAACATTGAGGCAACTGTTTTATTATGTCTTTGATTTTATGACACATTTTCATGAACTTGTACAATTCGAAACTCTGTATTTGCTTTTCAGTGTCATTGCCTGACAATTTTCGCCTGCCTGTCTGATACGCTTCTTGCAAGGTGCTCTCCTTTCTAAATAAACTGGCCCATTCACTGTCATGGGCTAGGCCCAGGATCATTTCTGTTTTCACATCTTTTGGGTGTCTAAAATGTTCTTTTTGTTCTCTTTGATCATATACAAATTCTACATCTATTTTAGAAATTTTTCTTACATTTTTAAAGACCCCACTGACTTATCTTTCTCCTGGGATATTGTTCTGTTTATTTGGAGAATAATAACTTGAACCCAGGGCCTCAGTTATGGTAGGCAAATGCTCTGCTATGGAGCCACACCTCAAGCCTCCTATCTGTTTTCTGAACTCTGGAAGATCTTGTAGTCAAAGTTTCTACCTACTTACCTACCATCTATCTGGAGATACACATATATCTTCCTTCCTATATGTTTCTATATTGCTTTTTATATTTTTTACATTTTTTGGTCCTTTCTTTCCAACTAATTGTAAGTGCCTTGAGATAAGGAACCATGTGTGATACTGCTTCCCAAACTGTCATAGAATTTAGTCTTTAGCAGTGCCTAATAAATACTAGTTATATTTCATTTATTATATATTTATAATTTATTTATAATATATTTATTATATTTCATTTTGGTGGATATATATTTTTCTGTTTGAGTATTCAAGATTTAGATTCAATTTAATGCCACAAATGTTTTTTAAGTTATTCTTTGTTCTGAGAGCCATGAATTAAGAAGAGGAGGAGGAGAAGGAGAAGGAGGGGAGGAGAAAGAGGAAGTGGAAGAAGAAGGGGAAGAGGGGGAGGAAAAAGAGGGAGAGGAGGAAGAAAAAGAGAGGGGGAGAAGGGAGAGGAGGAGGAGGAGAGAAGGAAGAGGAGGGAGAATGAGAACACGTGGCTTCTCTTTCCCATGTGATTGCAGTATAGCAGGGGTAGGGGTAAGGGATTGGTAGCCAGAGCTGTTAAAGATGTGTACATAACCGATTCTGGTAGCTTCTAGACCATGAATTCTGTACCAAGAGGGCAAGGCTATGGTGCATAAGTAGCAGCAGCGACTCCTGGAAAAGAGTAACTGGGAAGAAGCAATAAAACTAAAATAGTTTTTTGAAACTTTTCTGCTTGTCTGTTGGGCCTGTAAACTATGGTCCATATTCTTGATGTAATATTATGGAAAATCTACTGCATCCATAATCTTAATTGTAGGCCTAAGAGGATACTGTAATAGACTTAATGTTTTATAAATGTTAATGTTTTCACATTTTAACTTCAAGAAAATTATTTATCTTGTAAGAATAAATCAACATGACTTAAAAAGTAGTCTCAGTGTACCAAGGGAAGGTTTTCAATTATTTTAAAAATAGTACTGGGCAAGAATTATATACTGAAAGAGCTAAGTTTTATTTGGCATGCTGTGTAGCTAGAGTTACAAACTTCCATTGAACTCAGATGTACTTAATGAGTAAGCCCTCTGCCCCCAGAGTAACCCTCTTTTATGTACAGTAAAATGAGAAGTTGACAGGAGACTTTTTGGAAAGTGTCAGAACGCGACAACAGTGCAGAATAGATTCGGCTTGATCTTCTTTCTTCAGCACTTACAATTTAATAGGAAATAACCAAGGTTCATAAGTAGATTTTGAATCAGCAACAAAGACAAAGTTATATTTAGTAAATTTTTGGAGTTCTGTATTTTTTTTTTTTTTGGTATTGGAGATTGAACTCAGGAACTTGCACTTGCACGGCAGGCACCGGAACCACTGAGCTAAATCCCTGGCCCTGGAGTTCTGTATTTCAATGATTAATATCTAATGATTATCAGTCTTGACCAGCCGAGATGCCTCTGGAATCCTTTTATGAGAAGGGCAGGCTGGGAAATCAGCGGCTTTTGACTGACATCCTGGATTTACTATCCTCTACCTGTGTGACCTGGCTAAGTCATACAGTAAATGACTTTAGCCTGCATTGGTGAAATAAGAGGCTCTGACCTCAGAGTCTTTTCTTTCTACATTGTCTTTATAATTTATTCTGTAACCTCTTCCAAAAAGATTCCAGGGGTATTTTTCATCTGAAGAAGCCTAGTTTATAAAACACAATAAGCAAAACATCTACAGTTTTTAAAAAATTTTATTCAGTTAGTAAATTTCTGGGTTTTTTTTTCAGTTAGTAAAAGTACTTTATTTTCCTCTTGTATTTGGTTTACAAATTGCATTACAAAGCTATGAAGTTCACAGCTTTATACCAAAATGTAAGAAGCCTAGGCTATTTGCTTATAAACATTTTTTGCAGTCAAGTATCATCTAGTCTCATAAAACATCTACAGTTTGGAACCAGCACAATGTTTGAGATAAGTAATAAAATGACTGAATTCCATTCAAGGACAAGTCACACTTAACTAGGGCTGCAAACTCAAATGTCAACAGAGCCTGGGCAGGTGGTCCTGTTTCTATTACTACATAAAAATCTTTTGCAAAACTCAGTGCTTAAAGCAACAGCCATTTTATAATATGGTTTTGTGGGGCAGGAATTTGGCCAGAGCCCATCCTGGTGGTTCTTCTGGCCAATGATGTCCATGTGGGTTGCTGGTGGTATTCAGCCGGCAGATGGGCTGATCTGGAGGACTCAGGATAGCTTCCCCTCATGCTGGGCTCCTAGGTAGGGATGGCTGGAGCTGGGCCAAGGGAGGGTCTAGACCAGGACTCTCTAGCAGGGAATGTCAGGCATCTCATATGGTAATTCAAGACCTGGACAAAGAGTGTTCCAGAAGACCTGGATGGAAGGCTTCTTATGACCTGGCCTTATAATCCCAGAACATCACTTTACCCTAAGGCCCAGAAAGGGGGGAATGGATTAAACTGCACCTCTCAATGGGAGGAGAAGCAAAGCCTTTGGGACCTATTTTAAAATGATTTTTCTTAGGCTAGGGATTTAGCTCAGTGATTTCGCTGTCTGCTGCACAAGCTCAAGGACCCAAGTTTGATCCTTGGTACCAAAAAAATAAAATAAAATAAAATAAAATAAA
>NW_004624775.1:2587806-2604784 GCF_000247695.1 Heterocephalus glaber | reverse complement strand
TATATTTATATATACATTTTTACTCTTAAGGCAAAAGAATACTGTATCTATTTATGGAAGGATATGACAAAATTATGAAGTATTATCTCTGAGGAATGAAATTGTGACCCTAAGATGGAACAGAGATTCTTTTCATTTTATTTCACTATAATTCAAAGTTTTGACCATGTGTATATATGATGACAATTTTTTGAGAACTAGTTTAATATGTAAATAAATTGGAGAATAATAAAGCTAGAATTTCCTTAGTCCACAGGATTTTTTTTAAAGCATTGATTACTATTTCCTGTCTAATATATCTATACAGATCAGAAGTGTGTGCAGTATTTTTTTTTTAGATTCTTCACAACTACACACAAGTGTAACTGTGGACCATTTTTTGTGCATCAGCTCAGATTTGGAGATAAAAGAATACATTTAATTATGCATAATTTATGAAGAAAACCTGTTTCTAGAAATAACAGATCAAAGTCAATGCTTCATCTCAGCTCATGGTTTAATTCATCTTGGAGCTCTCTTTTTGAAAGATAACAAGTTCCAAGTTTTAATTTTTAAAAACCTCACCAGGTCGCTATGCTGTTGAGACCATTATTTTTGCCATTCTCAGTCTAATCCTCATTGTCTTCACTGAAATATATTAAATGTTTTTCATGAGCTTGTTTAACAGAAGCATTTCGTTAAGGTACATATAGAATCTTTTTAAAATCCCAATCACTTCTGGGGAGAGAGACAGACTTTGTCCTAAAGAGACTGGATTTTTCATAAAAGAATATTGTACAATCCAATTATTCCTGAATTCAAGACTAATTTCCTAAACTCCAAGGTTTTATTCTTTACTCTTGGTTTTGGCTTATGTCTGTGGATCTCAAATTGGATATAATTTTAGTGAGTAAAGCCCTCTCAATTTACAGATGAAGAAATATATGAAAAAGGTCATCTTGTTAAATTCTTTTAAGCTTATGGCTCTCAAACTTGAGTGCACATCACGGTCACTTTGATGGCTTATTAAAACACAGATTGCTGGTCCATCTTCCAAGTTTCTGATTCTGTGTGTTGACGTAGGGTCTGAGAATCTGCCTCTCTGACAAATTTCTGGGTGGTCCTGATGCTACGGGATTGGGGATCAGACTTTGGGAACCACTATTTTGATGTAACTCCTTCTCTGGAGAGTTTCTTTTCCTATTTTAGGTAAAAATCTTTCAAATGTGCTGTTTTTATTTTTTTTTTAACTTGATCATTACTTAACTAGACTCCATATGTTTCTCTATTTTAACTCCCTAAGAAAAACAAAACCACACATATCCCTAACATTTTCCCTAAGCTGGGGAAGTTTCTTTAACTTTTTTGAATCACTAAGACTGAAAGTTCTGCCACAAATAGTCACAAAGATAAATATCAAGCGCCCTGCACTGATCACTCCCTGTTCTCCGTTCCTGCTCATGTGCTTGGCTCTGATCCATGGAGCTCACTGTCTTGTGGGTGTTTAAGAATAGGCTCACTTACACTTTATATTCATGTCTGCTTCTCTCTTGTGTCATATAAGATATCTCTCGAGCTTCTTGTGGTTTTCTGTGCTGAGCATGATTTGGCTCGAAGGTTTCGAATGACTACTAGTTCAAACAGAACAACCTTCCTGGTGACCTGTTGGAAATAGGTTTGTGGTCATTCTTTATAGCATGGGAACAATTGGCTTGGCATCAACATGTTATAACTCACTGTATTTTGAAAATGAGCCTAAGACTATAAATAAATAAAGCAGATGAGGGTTGAATTGCTCAGGTATTGCCCCAAAGTAGAGAGCACAATGTGATTCGAGTCAGTCCACTGCTTTCAACGTTTATGGAGCACCTTCTCCGTGACCAAGACCAGGCTGGGGCTTGGGCACATGAAGATGTGCTGACCTGGGCCAGCATGCACACTCACTAACCCTGATGTGCTACCATCTATTAAATGAGAATAAAACAGCTACTTCCCATGTGTGCCCCAAGACTGTAGTGGAATCCTGCCTTGTCTTAGTTGGCTTGGGTTTCAAGATCATTTCAAGATCATTTCCTCTTTGGAAAAAGACCTGCATCTTTTGCAAAATGTTTGACTCATGCTTCCATGCATCACTGAGAATTCTGTATCTTTTAATTTCAACAGAAAACCAAGCCCTTGATGGCAGAATTCTCGGTAAAATCTACCATTATTTCTCGTTATGCCTTCACTACGGTTTCCTGCAAAATGCTGAACAGAGCTTCTGAGGACCAGGATGTTGAGTTCCAGATGCAGATTCCAGCTGCAGCTTTTGTCACAAACTTCACCACGTAGGTGACACACTGGTTAGAGAGAGATTTCTATGTGGGCGCTCAGAGTGGGCTTAAGATGATGAGGGCCATAGCTTTTGACTGTGAGAATTTATGTCCCATTAAGAATATGGATCTTTAGGCCAGGGATGTAGCTCAGTGGCACCGTGCCTGCCTGGCAAGCACAAGGTCCTGAGTTTGATCCCTGGTACCGCAAAAAAAAAAAAAAAAAAAGAATATGGATCTTTATACATGGATCAGAAGGTTGCCTTCTTTCCTCTTTTCCCTCCTTCTTCCCTTTTTCTTCTTTTTTCCTTTCCATTCTCTTTTGTTCCACTTCTCTAGTCTTCCCTCCTTCCTTTCCGTTTTCTTTTCCTTCATCCTGGTTCATCAGTCTGGGCCAAGTACTCTTCAAGAGGATTGGTATACTTCTATTTTATTTTATTTTATATTTTGGTACTGGGGATAGCCCAAACTCTAGACCTTGCACTTGCAAGGCAGGCGCTGGCATCACTGAGCTAAATCCCTGGCCCTATGCTTTTAAAAAGTTGCTTTGTTCCAGAAATTCCAGTTGGGAGAAATAGTCAATAAATTAATAAATCATCAAAGTGGATCATTTGAGAGAGTAGTAGACATTACAGTATAAGGATGGCAAGTAGGATCTAGAGGAACTTTCGTAGTCAGGGAAATTAGGGAGGTGGCTTAGAGAGACCCAAACAAATAGCACGAAACTCTTGATTGAATGTATTTCCTCTTTTTCTGGTCCAAGAGATAAAAATGTACAAAATGGGGTGGATGTTTGGGTTTAATTTTTGGTGTGGGCAAGAGTCAACTTGAAGAATCTTTATGGAAGTTTGAGCAGATCTTGTGATTTCTCTGCTAGAGAGTCACAGAGGTGCCTGGGCTGGGTCTCATCATTTGGACCTGTTGAAAACTGCCCTAGAATGAAACGAATGATTCAAGTTGGTGCCCTAGTCTGGAATGCATTCTGTCTGCATATCCAAGAGGCAAATAAAAATATTTCCTTGGGTTGCCATGGTTTTGAGGTCCATGTTTGAATGTGTCTTGGAACTGCACGCTGTTAACACAGCTGTCTCTTGGGTTTCAGGCTTATTGGAGACAAGGTATATCAGGGCGAAATTACAGAAAGAGAAAAGAAGAATGGAGATAGGGTAAAGGAGAAAAGGAATAAAACCACAGAAGATAATGGGTAGGTACTATTTAATTAAGGAATTAAAATCCAGTGAAGCAAAGTGTCATATACTTTCTACCCCTTTGCCTACCTAGCTTTTCCTTTCTTCCAAATTTTTTTTTATTTTTTATCAAAATAATAAATATATTTGATTAACACTATAATAGATAAACATTTATAATAAAAGAGAAACTTTTACTGTGCCTGTTGCTTAGTTTTTACTTCCTACTTGCTTTTAACATTTCTAGAGTTTTCTTTGTAATTACCTAACTCTAACTTGTGTGATAATGTTGCCTTTTCTTGATTTCTTAATAAAAATTAGATATTATCTGTTGACTCTTTTCTGTGAAGGAACAGGATTTAGCAAAATTATAATAATTCCATCTCTGCAATCTAAATTTTTACATTGTTTTATTTCTTCTTCCATTAATAAAGTATTTAAATTATTTTACACTATCCCTACTCTCTTAAGTGATAGTATTCTACCTTTCACTCTGACTGTCCTTACTTATTTCCTGTGTACATCTTTTGTAATATAATCATTTATGTTTGCATTGTCAGAGTTATTAATATTTAAATTGTAGTCTGTAATGATCCTTACATTTTTTGCCTCTAACTTGAATCTGAACATTTAAAAATCAATAAATAGTATTTGCTTTTGACTATATAAATCACATTAACTGAAGAGCCAGCTAGTACACTAATATGTACTAGCCCAACACAAAGGCCTCCATTCCCTTTACAAAAAAGTGACCTAGAGGGAGTGGTGTGAGCTCGTAAACCTGATTTTTGTTCCTTAATAAAAGAGCAGACCTGTGAGAAGCCCAGTTCTCTAAAATCATAGCCCATCAAAAATCTGCTGTTGGAAATCCTCTTAGTGAGAATGAAACTCTTGCCTGCAAGACCTGAGCCATGGGTTCACTCTGACACAGAAAATCAAAGGAGGTCCAGAGTTTCAGATAAGAGATTTTTCAGACACAACATTCCACATTTATCTTAATGCTACAGTTAGTTGCCAAAGACACAAAACCTTAAGTCTTCCTCAAGGTACAGGCCGACATTCATGGTTTTACACACAGCCCTGCTTTGCTTCTAGCCTGTCCAAACACTCCTTCCTTGAACTTTTGCTTTACCTACACTCTACCCATCCCCCAGTCCTGTAATAACCCTATCTCTTCCTTTGTTTGGCAAGATGCCTTGCAGTGCCTCTGGTATGTGGTCTCCCTCACTGGAGCAAACGATTAAAACCTCACTTTGTTGAACTACAGCTGTGTCCCAAGTTGTCTGCATTGAAATTGTTCAGAATTGTGCCACAATTTAGTTGAGTTGGATCAGAACATAATTTTGTTTTTCCTGGAGTTTCCAATTGTGTTTCTTTTTCCTTTTGGGGTAGAATTTAATTTTCTCACTATTAACATCTAACAAGACATGTAATTCATTTGAAATGGAGACAAAGGGAATAGCTATAATTAAGTTTCTACAAGCAATGACAGCCACATCACCCAGATGCCTGGCTAGCAGCAATTGAAAGATACCATTGATGGGAAAACATTCTGATTTCAGAGCTGTTAAAACATGTTAAAGCGTGGGTGAATCTGGATCCATCCAATACTGTCACTGTTTGCAGGCTTGCTGCAAACATTTACCCTGGAATTTCTTTTCCTTTTCTTCTGCTTTTGTTTTGCTGTTTATTGTATTCCATAGTTTTGTCTCTCCTGGTATTTATCTTTATTCTGTTCAAGTATATTCTCAAGTAGCTTGCTTAGAATGGGTGCATGAGGATAAACTTTGTGAGACCTACAATGATATGTATGGCTGTGTATGGAATTTAAGGTCAAAATAATTTTCCTCCTGAACTTTGAGGTATTGCTTAACATCTTATAACATCTGGTATCACTGATGATGCACCTAATGTGATCTGATACCACTCCTTTTACATCTTTTCTCTGATGTTCTGAAGTTTTACCATAATGGGTTTAAGCTGTCAGTTCTTTTTCATTCATTCTGTCTGATGAAGCTTTTCAATCTTAATATTTGTATCTGTTAGTTCCCGAAAAGAGGAGTACAGCTTAGTCATTCATTCATATAGGACTTAGAATCATCTCCCTTTATTTGGTGCCCTCCTAAACCCATGGCCTGCAGTTTCTCTGAGATTCTTCCAACAGTTTGGTTCTCTCCTTTGTTGCAGCCTCTTCCAGCATGTTCTGAGCTATAGAATTCTTTTGCTATGCAATCCCCCAAGTCTTTGGAAACTTTCCGAAATGTCCTAGGAATTAAGGGTTACTCTTTCCACTCTTAATCTTTGGGTGGTTAGTCTGACATTTTACCTCAGAGAACCCTCACTCCAAGTACTGACAGCGTTTGAGATAGTTGGTATTCTTATCGGTGTTCTTTCCTCTTTAAACACATCTACTAAATTTTACCAAGGTGCAAAAACATAACAATGTATTAGGTGTTACATAAAATGTCGGATTTCATTGGCCATCCCTGCAAAGGGCTGAATGCAATTCACAGCTTAACTCCAAAGCTCCCTCTTCTAACAGTTTACCTGCTTACGGGGCCCTTTCCCACTGACCCCCTGAGGTCTGTTTCAGGGAGAGGCAGAAGGGGTCAGCAGTCTTTGAATTCTCTCCTGTTCAGTATCCTTCAGCCCTTGGTAACCTTTCTAGCACTGGTCTTTGCTTCTTCCAAAACTAACTTTTATTTTTCTTTCTAAGGATGCACCCTGCAGTGCCCACTGGTCTTTCCTGCATGGTGTTTTGTAGCAGGTGTCTGAAGGGACTCAGGTAGCTTGGCTTTTCTTATTCTGAGCCCTACAGCGGCTTCTTTTGCCTTCCTGACAGGGACCAGGGGACCGACATGTTCAAAGCGTCCCTAGTGATTCCCAGCAAGGACAAGGCCATCTTCCTCCTGAGTTACGAGGAGCTTCTGCAGAGGCGCCTCGGCAAATACGAGCACATTATCAGCGTGCGGCCTCAGCAGCTGGTCGGGAGGCTGACGGTGGAAGTGACTGTCTTGGAGAGGTCGGGCCTCGAGGGCCTGGAGGTGCTGCCGCTCCGCAACAGCAGGCAGAAGGGCAGCGCGAGGGCCGAAGGTGAGTCAGAGCTGCGACTTGGCTGCGGAGAAGTCTCTAGAAGAAATAGCATCCTTCAACAAAGGCTTTGCATTTTTGTGGAAATTGGAAAGATAACTACAAAGCAAACACCTTGACTTGCACAATTTTATTTTTTCATTAAGTTTATAGGTACATTTTAGGTATACAATACAGTTACATTCATCACTGGAATCTTGTACCTTTACATGATGTATCTTGGTTCTTACTTTTTCCCCTTCCCCTGCCCACCCTTCCCTATTTACAAAGACTTTATTTCCATTTTTTCCTTTTTCTCATATTTTTTCTTTTCCCTTCTTTCCTTCCCCCTACCCCTCCCACCTCCCCTAGTCCTTTAGATGTTTTCTTCCTATTTCACAATATCAATTATACATTTTGATTCCTATTTACACTTTTAGTTTTTCACACCAGAGAAACTATTCAGTGTTTACACATGTGTCCTATTTATTTCACTTAAGAGTATGGCCTGCACAATTTTATTTTTACAGAGCTAGGTCTAACAGGAGATTGAAAAAATATTTTAAGTCTTTTGAAATAGTAATCTCACTCTGAGGAATCTGATGAGACAAAGCACTTAAATATTGTGGATATTATATACAGGAACCTGCCTGATTATTTGTAGTACATAGTAAAAACATTCCATCAGCTTAAATATTCAACAGTGTGGAGGACATTAGTAAAATACACTGATAAAAACAATTTGCATATGACCGAAAAAAAGCAAAATTGTATATGCACTATAATGTCAAATGTATTAAATACAAAGCTGGTTAAAGATTAAAAAATATGAACTAGTTATATTATGGACATGGATGGAATTACAGGGTTGCTTTCTAAAAATTTGTTTTTTTAACATTCAACAATGTTATAGTCTTTCCTTTTGTGTGTGTGTTGTGCTGGGGATTAAACTCAGGGTCTTGTGCATGCCAAGCAACTACTCTACCACTGAACTATGCTCTCACACCTTTTTCTTAAATTAAAAAAATGTACTGTAGATTTGATTTTAGATACAGGTGCTTTGGTTTATTAGAAGGATCATTGAGTTTAAGTTTTTCTCAAATTTTGATTTTTTAAAATAGAATTCCACTTATCAAAATGACTATGAAAAATTCAATGTAGTCTAAGTTTAATCACTATTATTTTAAACTAATAGTTTATATTAAATATTTTCTTGTGTTGTACTCTATACTTAATATACCAGTAAGGATTGATGTCAAACAGATGATGAGACAGATATATTAAAAATTTTACCAGGATTGGAATGACATTTCAATTAATTGTGATGTTGCAGGGAGGGAAATGGTAAATGATAACCAAATAAGTGAAATGTGCAAAATCTGAACAGAGATTCTAGAGCAGACTGGAGAATCTTCTTGGACAAGGATGTGTATCAAGAAGACTGGAAGGAGAGGAGAGAAATGACTAGACAAGTGGAATAAGAGAGTGTGGGTCTTTAATATAAAGCAAAAAATATTTAAGTCTTGGAGCTGGTACATGGGAAAGCAAACAATATGGAAGGAATGCATCCTGACAGCAGCATATGGTTTAGTTAATGACTTTGCATGTGAGAAGTTGTTCACCCTCCAAGACTGAGTGCCCCCTGCCTCTTGGTAGACTCAAGTCCTTTGCACCATGTTGACTTCAAACACTGAACTTGATATTTGCAATCCAGATCTAACTGAGAAAACTAAGCTATTGCCAAGGGGTCTGCATTCAGAAATAGCATGAGATACAACACACCATTCTTGAAGGATGTTGGTGGCAGTTATATGGTTAATGGATTTTAGTTCAGTTCTTGACCATAACCTTGAAAGAAATTACTGCAGCAATCTAAGACCAGTTGCACATCTACAAAACAGGGAGGATCGTTGTCTTATAAGGTCAGAGTGAAGTATTAATGGGTTTAAAGCAACTGGCCCAGATTAAGAGTTTAATAATTGCTAAATATTATTATTATTATCACTTTATGATTACCTGTTTGTTTTTTCCTATAAAAATGTTGTAAGATCATAGTGCCTTTGAAGGCAGCCCTGCATTACCTTTGTCTCCTTGTGGGAGTTAATCCGATGCCTTCTAAATAGTCTATCACTAATTGAGTGTCTTCAGAGTAGAGAAGAAAAGCAGACACATACACACATGTTAGGGAATGTCTTATATTTCATTTCTCTCTAATCATAATCTAAACGGAAAGTTTCCCTTGTAAAACCATAGGAAAGTAGTGTTTTTTCCAGGGGGAAGAAGGCTCAGTCAGAGTTGGCAGAATCATGGGGAGAGCAGAATGTCTAGGATGAATACTCAGGGGTAGTAAACCCATTTAATGAAATGCATGTGCTTTGCCTAATTTTCAGAACCACTGTGGTTCTACAGAGCTGTGTGCACTTTGTGGTGTGTGTATGTGTTTTACGCTTGGATTGCAATTTGTTGAAAAGTTGCTTACTGTTTATATTCAGGGCTTGTTACTCTCTCAGAGGAATTTTTCCAGACCATTGATCTCCTGGGATCTGTTTATTTTTTTAAAAAAATTCTTTTCCTAACTCTTTGTACCAAAGCAGATCATTTGCTTTCCAGAACATTGAGATTTCACAAGTATTTCCCAGAACCAGGTGCAGTGGACTAATTCCCTCTTTGCTGCTTCTCATTTCCATTTTTTCCAGCTCAGCTGGTATTCCTGAAAAATGGTAGCTTCAGCAGTGCGCAGCACGTGATGTTGTGATTTTGTCTGGACACCACAGCAAGTTTCTAAAATAGATGCAGGGTAGAGATCAAACTAGGATTGGGCTTGCATCAGAGCATACGCTGTATCTGTGTGTAGGTGGCCCAGGGCAGGACATTCCTCTGATACATTTAGCTGGAATTAAGAAATCAGACTTCTGTGATTTGTCTAAGCAAATATCTGACCCCTGGAGCCACTTTCAACTTGAGAGATGCAATTCTGGATAAGGATTACTATGTTTTAGGTACTAGACTAAGCACTTTGCTTAAATATAGTGCTATTTCATTCAATCTTTATGATAACCCTCTTAGGTTGTATTTTCAATTTTCATTTTATTTAAGAAAAAGCTAAGCTTTCCTGAGGTTCAGAAATATGGGCAGCATCTTATATCTATTTATTACTAGAAACAGAATGTAAGAGTAGATCCATCTGACTCCTTCCATGCCCTTAATCATTGTAGGATCCTATCCTCTAATTAAATAGAAGATTGTAAATTGTATGTGTTCCAATTCTAAGTCTCTTCATAGTTAAATATAGAAATAAAAAGGCAAGCTAAAAATCAATATAATCTATTTTTGCCTCAGTTTACTTGCCTGGTGGGTCAAAATTGGACCCATATCTATTGACTCCTTCCCAATGTAGAAGTCAATTTTGTGAGTTATAAATTGGAGCTAAAGCATTATAATTTCTAAATTATTACAATAGTAAACACATGTAGATGGCTCAAAATCTAAAATCTTACAAATTAATTGTTAAAGACAAGACACTCTTTATTCCGTCCTCCTGCTGTCCATCCTTCTAGTCCTTCTCCCTTGAAATATTTTAATGCATTCTGGGTTCAGTGGAGCAGAATATGGCCACTCATCACTTAATGAATGAGATCTCTGTCTTTATGTTATTTGCCATCGTCTGAACATCACAGAGCATCTTTGCATAGCCTAGAAGGTCAGTTGCTCTACATGGCCTCTTGATGCAACCAAGAGACACCATGTAAAGAGATGTGTGAGGCTGCTTCCAGAGCAATACAGCATGCTGTTTTACAGTGAAAGTCTTTTTACAGGTAGAAGGAATACTCTCTAAAATAATGGTAAAGGTATAGTATACTAAATAGTAAATTCATAAGCTAGAAGCATGGTCATTTATTTTCATTATCAAGTATTATGTATCATATATAATTTTATGAGGGGGTGGTAAAAATATACAGCACATGTTTAATAAAATTTATTACAGTAAAACCCACATTTTCATTAATTGTCTTAAAATACTTCCTTTCACTTTGAACGTATTTATCCCATCATTCTTGCTACTTTTTGAAGCAGTTCTGGATATCCTCCTTCATGAGTGTCTTTACGAATTGTGATTAAAACTACAGTGAATGCTGCTGCCAAGCACCACCCAATGGAAAGTCAGGCGCATAAAAACATTACATGTGTCCTCATTCACCTTATTCACCAGATCTGGCACCATGTGACTTCTGGCTCTTCCTCAAGTCAAAATGACCATGAAAGGTAAATATTTAAAATTGATTCAGAACAGTAAGGCAGCCAGAACTGTGCAACTAGACACTCATGAAAGAAGACATCCAGAATTGCTTAGGAAAGTGACAAGAACAATGGAATAAGTGCATTCAAAGCAACAGGAGTATTTAAAGGGGGATTAATAGCAATGTGTCTTTTACTGTAATAATTTTTAAACTTAAACATTTGCCACCATAGTTTTCCATCACACCCATTTGTGCTGTATTTTCTTATGAGTGCAGTGCAATAGGTGTGTTTATGGCAGCATTACCAGAAACACGTGAGTAATGAGTTGTACTTGACATTATGACAGCTATAAACTCCCTAGGTAATAGGAATTTTTCAGTTCCATTATGATCTTTAGAGAACAATTATACCTACGATTTACCATTGACCAAAATGTCATTACATAGCACACATCTCTCTCTGAAATGAAACATTTCCCAGAATGTAACAGGGATGCTTAACTTATAAACTTCATGGCCCACACATGGCACTTAAATTACTGTTTTGACCTGATTCTTGTTGTTTTTGGTACAAAAATTTTAATTTATGACAAGATCCTTGATGACTAGTGGTAAGATAAAATGAGAAATGAGATACCTATTCTTTTAAATTACATCTTTGACTTTCTATCAGTGACTCTGAAACCTGACTGTATCCAAGAGTAACCTGGAAAGATAAAAAAAGAAATGCATATGGCTGATTCCCACTCCAGACAAGTAATTGGAGTGGATTGGGGTGAGGCTCAGGGACCCATGTTTTGGGCAATGATATTCTATAAATTTCTATGAAAAGCTTTAAAAATTTAGAAATTCTACAATTTTTGGTTATTCATAAGATTAAAGTATAATGCTGTATATTTTTTCTGCCACTGAATAGGTATGATTCTATGGCTTTATCGTTTATACTCCTTGTTTTTTAATGACTTTTTATTGAGGTTTGATATGCATATTATGAAATTTACTCATTTTAAGTGTACAACTCAGTGCTTTGTAGCGTATTTGCAGAGTTGTGACCATCATCACAACCCAATTTTAGAACATTTGTATCACCCTCAAAACATCTTTGTACCTTTTTGCAGTCACTCCCTGGTCCCACCCCAGCCCTAGGCAATGACTAATCCACCCTCTCCTTTAGATTTCTGACAGCTGTCCTTTTCAAAGCACCCCAGGTACTTCTGATGTTCAGTACAGGTTGGGAAACTTTACTTTGTACTTCTGAGCAGAACTTTAGTAATAAATCAGAATCCTATGTCAGGATTCTGACCTAAATAAACAGCTTTGAAATTAAACAAGATTGTTCTTTAATTCCATGGAGTCCTCAGAATACCCTGACTTTAGATCTTTATTAAAATGTATACTGTTCCTCTTTTTCAAAAAGTGTTTAACTTTAAGATGAAGGTCATTGTAGAATTGCATACACCATAGAAATAACATTTTCCCATATCCAAACTTCTGCTCATCAATATGGGAACTTTAGAGGGAGAACTTCCAACAAGAAATCCCAGTGGGGCTGGTGCAATCTTTGTAATTCAACTCAGTTTACTAAGTTAGGTGTCCTGTCTTGGTTACCTTCTCATGACTTGGAAGAAATACCCGACACCCACAAATTGAAGAAGGAAAGGTTTATTTATTTTATTTTTGGTGCCAGGGATTGAACTCTGGAACTTGCACTTGCAAGGCAGGTGTGGCACCACTGAGCTATATTTCCATCCCAGAATGGTTTATTTTAGCTCACAGTTTGTAGAGACTTCAGTCCATAGTCAACTGGCTCCAAGGCAGGGCACCATGGCAGAGAAATAGCCCATGGCATGGCAGGCAGAAAGCAGCAAGATTTCCTTCTTTCCTTTTTTATTACATCCAGGCTACAAGGCTATTGGTTAGTGCCACCCACACCCAAGGTGGGTCTTCCCTCTTCAGTGAGTCCATTATCCACACCCAGAACTATGCGTAATTAGTAGACTAACCCAGTATCACACATCTATGATCCCCGAAGCCACAGCTATGAGGGCATGAGGCTTTGGGGGAACATTTTAGATATAAATCATAACATGTTTTTGTCTTAGAGAAGAAATATATGATCATTCAGGACAGTTTTGGTAACAGGAAAGAGCTTCTCTTATTTACTTTGTTTCCACCATGGCTTCTTGGACTTGTGGGAATTGTTCCTTGACAGTCTTCCTAACTCTCATTTTCCTACTTTGAGAGAGTAGCCTCCTACTTTCTTTCAAGTCTGGCTTAGTGTCAGCCTTGATCCTTGTTGTTTTAAACAGCTCCATTAGCTTAGTTTTCCCCAAACTTCAATGGACATTAGAATTACACAGGCAGCTTTTATAAATCTATTGTTCAAAATTCACCCATGCCAAATAAATCAGTGTTATTGTGGATGGAAACCAGATGTTGGTTTTTTAAAAGACTTCTTATGATTCTTATGTTGAACAAAGTTTGGGATCTAGATCATGACTTCTTATGTTTTAGCATTATTTGTCATTAGTTTCTGTTCCTTTGTTCCTTAAGACCTTCTTCTAGGGCTGCTGACTCTGTTAGGTTCATGAGTAATCTCAATTCCTCATTTTTGTCACAACTGAGAGACCCATATGATTTTATGTTAACCTGTTATTAAATATTATTGTTCTCTAGCACTTAAATGTGGTTCTTTCATGTGCCTCAGAAAGCCAGTGATAGGAGAAGATGGAACTCAGTTTGTGGCTTGCGTTTTAATCACATGATCATTATGTAAGTTTCCTATACAATTTTGACTTTAAATCACTCTACACCAGCCTCCCAAAGCACTGGTATTACAAGGGTGTGCCACCATGCTCGACTCTACAGCTGTCTTTAATGACCAGCAAACACATCCTGCAAGATCAAGTCACCTGTGATTTGAGACTGGCATGGTGTTATATATTTCAGTAGATGCCTAATATGGGGTTGAACAGAATGTGACTTAGCTTTCTATTTGCTCTTTTCTTTACTCCCTTAACATCATGATTCTGTCTTTTGCTGTCAAGGCTGTATTCTTAGGCCCCTAAGATGCTGACTCCATAGGTGCATAGAATAGTGCTGTTCTATAAATATTTGTTCAGTACATTAAGGGATTAATAACTGTCAGCAATGAAAGTGCCATTAGGTTTTCAATACTTTCCTGGCTTGCCTTGGTTATTGTGCCAGATCTTGTGTATAGCTTTTATTTGGTAATGAGGGAGGAACTAGGGGACAAAAATTAATAATTCACCTTGGGTTTGAGAAAATTTGGGTTCCAACAATCTGGATATTCCATCTCCCCCTTTGCTCAGGTTATTGGATAATGTACAGGATACCCAGTTACATCTGAATTTCAGATCAAAAATATGTGCCATGCAAGACTTGGGACAGATTAAAGAATTATTCATTATTTATCTGAAATTCAAATGTAACTGGGCATCCTGTATTTTGATTTTCTAAATCTGGCAACTCTGCTTTATTAAAAAGGGCTGCATTGTGACTCACCACAATCCCCCAGTTTAACATTCTTCCCCCGGATCCAATGTCCTCTCAGCAGCTGGAAGGGCATGGCCCAGTTTGGCCTCTGAAATCCCTGTGCATTTGCCAGGAAACAATCTGGTTGTCGCCAGGGTTTCCAGCATTGTTCAGTTCAGAAATTATTCAGGTATGAATCATTTGGCCCCAGAGGTGGTTTTGTTTTGTTTCTCACTGCCAGTGGGAAACCCATGTCATCTGTGTGTTCTGACATCCCTTTGCAGACTGGCCAAGGCCATACATGACTCATGACTGTGGCAGAGATTCATCTTTCTGTCTTTTGCCCGATATTGGGGAGGATCCCACCCATCCTGTGCATCCTCACTCTTTTCTTCTTCCTTTCTGCTGCTGTCTTGGTCTGGTGTGTGACATGAATGTTGCCAGTGCTTATGATACTGTCTGCTCTAGCAGAAACCCAAAGTGATCGAGGGATATGATACAGGTTTCTGAGAGCATCTGCTCACTCACCCAGGCACATTTAGGATGAGATTTTTCTGTTTTCTTGAATGGCTGCTCTACTCATCTGCTGATGTGTTACTCATCTTCATGGTGAATGATCAACAAGCTTGTTTTCAGCTCGTTGGCACCATGATCCTGGCACTAAGCCAGATGCCTGGAATCTAAAGGTGTTCATGACATTGTCACTGCCCTTAAGAACTTAAGAGTCTGCAATGAAAAATTTAAGCTTTTAATTGTGATATAAAGCATATTACATGTAAAGAAAATTTATCAAAGTAACCATTCCTAAGTTCATTAGTGTTAACTGTATTCACATTGTTTTTTTTGGTACCAGGGATCGAGAACATGGGTCCTTGCACTTGTGCACCAGGCAGCTAAACCACTGAGCTAAATCCCCAGCCTGTATTTACATTGTTGTCCAGCCAAACTTCTGAGCTTTTCCATTTTCCTGTACTGAAGCTCTGTATCCAATTAAACAATTCTCTATTCCCCCTTCTCACCCTTTGAAACCGCCACTCTGCTTTCTGTCTCTATGAGTTTGACTGCTTTATACTTCTTGTAAAGAGAATCTTACAGTACTATCTTTTTGTGACTGATTTATTTCACTTGGTGTAATATCCTCAAAGTTTATATTGTAACATGTGTCAACATAACTTTTCTTTTTAAACCTGAGTTATATTCCATTATAAGTGTATACAACATTTGGTTTATACATTTGTCTGTTAATTGGCACTTGGGTTGCTTCCATCTCTTGGATCTTGTTTGTTTTGGGGATTTTGTTTGTTTGTTTTTGTTTTGTTTGTCTGTTTGTTTTTGTTTTGTTTTTCAGTACTGGTAGTGGAACCCAGGGTCTCACGCATGCTAGGCAAGTGCTTACCACTGAGCTACAACCCCAGCCCTTGTGAATAAAATTACAATGAGTATGGGTGGGCATGCACATATATTTTAGATATTCTGCTTTCAGTTTTTTCAGATAAACCCATGCATGGGACACCTGGATCATATGGTAATTCTATTTTTGTTTCTTTGAGGTAGCAACTGCACCATCTTACACTCTGGCCTGTAGGGCATAAGGGTTCTCATTTCTCCATATCTTCACCAACACTTGTTATTTTGTTTCCTGGATCGTAAGGAATATACAGAGATGATGATTTTAAATAATGAGAAAAGAAATAAGGAATATAATTATTATGGACTGCAAACAAAAAATAATAAAAATATAATAATAATATAATATTTAAAAAATATAAATAATATAAAAATAAAATAATAAAAAAATAATATTTCACAGGCCAAGTATTTTCATTTAAAAAACTCCTGTAAGATTTAATCTAGGAGAAGCCGAGCCACCCCACAGTGCAGAGGAGGTTAAACTTCTGGGACACCATACCTCTGCCTCTAGCACTGAGGAGGTGAGCCATGCAGGGACCAGCAACACACATCCATCCCCCTCCCACCTTGAAATGAGAAGACATGTAAACAAGTCTCAAAAACAGACTTCCAGATCACCTAAAGCAACCTCAAAGGGAAATGAGATGGAACACTCTGATACCCAACCCCCTGGACTCCCTGAACTGGCAATGAAACAGGATCTGGAAAAAATGAAATCAGAAATAATTTCTCACATAACAGCAGACATTGTGCCCATAGTGCAAGACATGATTAATAAATCTAGAGAGGACACAGACAAGAAAAATAGAGGAGCTGAGGAACATGATGGAATCTCAACATAGGAAACAAATGGAATCCAAAAAAATTGTTACAAACAGATTTCCAGGAGATTAAAAACTCCATTGAAAGTCTATGCAGCAGAATGAGCCAATGTGAGAACAGAATTTCAGATATAGAACATAAGATTGCAATTAGTGACCAGGAAAAGAAAAATTTCTTTAAAATTGTAAGGGACCATGAGAAAGCAATCCAGCAGCTGCTAGATGAAGCAAAGAAGAATAACATAAGACTGATTGGGCTCAATGAAGAAATAGGAGAGAGTGCAGATGATATAAAAAAACTGTTCACAGAAGGCAGAAAACTTCCCAAGCAGCGGAAAAGAACTTGACATACAGATAAGTGAGGCATAAGGACTCCAAATAGCCTTGATCAAAAAAAAATCTACACATAGACATATAATAGTTAAGATTCCAGAAACCCAACATAAGAACAAAATTCTACAGGCAGT
>NW_004624775.1:2542962-2580327 GCF_000247695.1 Heterocephalus glaber | reverse complement strand
TGCACATTGAGGCAATACTCTTAAGTGAAATAAATAGGACACATGTGTAAATACCAAATAGTTTCTCTAGTGTGAGAAACTGGAAGTGTAATTAAGGACCAAAAGGTATAATAGATAATGTGAAATAGGAAGAAAAGGGGCAAAGGGAAAGGGGAAAGGAAAGAAGGGAAAGGAATTAATATGAGAAAATGAAAAAATGGAAACAAAGTCTTTATAAATAGGAAGGGATGGAGGGGTTGAAGGGAGGCCAGGGGAATGGGGCAAAAATAAGAATCAAGAGCAAAGGTGCAAATTTCCAGTGATGAATGTCATTATATTGTATACCTGAAATGTTACAATAAAATTAATTTTTAAAAAAGAAAATAAAACTCTCGGTCTGAAGGTGATTGATTATATTAGGCTGTGTGATGAACAAGCTGTTCACTTACACCTAGAAGGAGGGAGAAGAAAAAATGATTTAATCTATAAAATACCACCCAGTTTTTCTCAACAGGCCCTGTTCTGCCTGCCTGCAAGAGGAGAATATAAAGGAACTTAATAGAAATCTCGCAGTTCCCTTTTCCTTTGGTGTTCTAGAGCTGCTTTCAGTGAACTTTCATGTGGTTCAATGTCACATCCCTAGAGATGCTAGTATTTGTAGTTTTCAGTGGGCATAAAGTGACATCAGGAAGGATGGTATGTATTATGAATTAGCTGCTCCTGGGCCTACTACATGCTCCTGATGTGGAAGCATGTGTTTTCATGCAGACTGACTTGGGAAGTTGATCAAAGTGAAAAATTGGCAAGGTACTGCATTACTTTAGGAAGAAAGAACATTGACTAAGGAGTGAAGAAAGCTAATTTGCCAAGAAACTTGTCAAACACTTAACTATAAAGTAAGAGTTGAATTTGAACCCCTTCAGTTATAAATTTGCAAATATATTACTATGTTGCTATCATATCTATATGATGTTATTTCCCAAATATTAATATAAGGCAGAAAATCTCTTTCAAAGAAGAAAACTATATATAATAAGAGACTTAAGAAAATAGCCAAGTCCCTTCATCTCATTGCCTCAGTTTTACTAGTTTCTCTTTTAATACTCTGCTGATTTGCATGAATTTTGTCTTTATTGCTACCACCAATGGTTGTCTAATCATTCACAGTATTTTTGCCTGCCCTAAATTTCAGGAATTGTCTCTTTGGGTCCTAGTTGAGTGGGTTATACAAGCAAACATTAGACATTTAGCCTTTTTCCAAGGGGAAATGTGCAGGCAGTGTTTATTTGGAAATCCTTTTGTATTGCCCAGGTGTTGGTGGCTTTTTTCCAATAGTAGCCAAACCAAAGGCCCACAGGAAACAGAGGCCAGGAGCTCCCTCTGTCCATGGCCCCCCAGACCACGGCTGTAGCTTCAGACCAATGGCTTTGAGCACGGTTCTAGGCTCTTAAAGCTTTTTTAATCTTTTGACATTTTTCTTAGTGATTGCTTTCTTTTTTTCCTCTGTGTGGTTGTCTAGGAGGAAAATGTTTATTGGAATAACATCTGTATTCTAGGACAAAGCTAAAGACATAAGTTTGTTCTCCCTGACCCTTGTGTTCTCTATCTATCTGTCTATATATGCACTTTGTCATTACAACATAGAATCAAATAGATGAATATTTAATAGCATTTTTAGATGTTGTTCTTAACATTGTTTAGACTTCTTGGAGAATGTAGGGAAAGCTATGGTACATATGTTTAGCCACATGCAATTCTGTGTACCATTTCAGGGGGCTCTTGGGCATCAGTTGACCCCACTGTATTTTATGGACATCGTTCTTAATATATAAACATTTCAAAATTCCCTACTATGAATGTGCATTATGATGTGTCTGTTCTTTCCAAATAATGATTGTTTTACCAAGCTCTCAGTGAATGGTTATGACAAAATATAAACTGTGTGTTATCAAAGAATGATTTTGCCTCCTAAGTTGCCTTTATAATGGACAAAGAGCACAAGAAGTGACTTCTGATGGGGAAGAGGATGCAGACTGGGATGTATTGAGCAGTTATTATGCACAGGTTCCAGCTCAACACCTTGCATATGTGATCTCACTCAGTTGTGACAATAATCCTGTGATTGTGGGTCTGTTCCCATTTAACAGATGTGGAACTGAAGGTCAGAGATATCAAGCCAGCCATTTTGACTCTGTCACACTTGGAGCCCACTTTCTTTGGTGTTAAGTGCCTTCCAAAAGTAATACCTCACTTCTTGCACCAAAAGATTGGGCTGTACCCAGGAAGAGTGCCTGGTGGGAATGCTGGTGGCCCGAGTGGACACAGCACATTGGAGGTGATGGTGTGAACCAGGCTTTTCTTGTGTGACAACATTAGAACTTGAATGAAAACAAGAAGATGACACAGGAAGACTCAGCTTCCTACAACTGGAGCAGTTCACACCTTCCACTAACCAACTGGGCAAGGAGAAAGGAAACCAAAGAGGGGAAAGGGAAGGGTTTTCATTAGAAAAGTAAGGTCAGACGTTTCCCTTCTTCTGGTCGGCCCCAACTCTCCCCTTGTCCTCTTCATTGTCTTTAGACATATCCCTGACTCTGCAGCCTGGTGATAGGGCTTATGTCCTCATGAAACACTATGTGGTGATTGGCAATGTGAGCTCCATGCCACAGGAAGGAAAATAAAACAAGATTATTCTGCTTCAGAACTCTGGTCAGTAGCTATGAAACAGTCTATGCTAACTTAAGTAGCAAGGTTTTTTTTGTCCTCTAGTAAAAAAGGGTTTTACTTTCTGGACATATTTCTATGGAATTGTTCTTGGTAGATTTTTTCTTTTTAGTAGGTAGTGGAAAAGTCATTAGGTCACTTTTTCTGCCTGGTGCTTAATGGGTGGAAGCCTTTAAGCTAGGGTTCTTGGTGAGTAACCAAACTGAGAATCAACCTACTCTTTGGGCCCCTAAAATCAGCCCATTTAGATATTCTCATGAATTTTCATCGTGAATGAACAAACACCCGAGGCAACAGGAAGTCAGAAGAATAATGCAGTATTCCTTCTCATGGTCCATATCAAAGATCCTAGTCAAATGAATTATGAAGAGAGAAATTATACTTTTTAAACATCAGTGCTTTCTTTTGGCCATGAATGTATTGATTCAGGGCGCTTGTAAAAAGCATTTTCATGGGGGAGATTTGAAGCAAGACAAAGTAGGTACATACTGGCAGTATAAAGAGAATCAAATCTCTTGTGTGATTTTAGAGATAATCTAAGCGCTGCTTAGACACACACGACAAATTTTATTCACCATTTTCTTTTCATAAGGCACATGAGTGGTGTGTAAGGCAACATGCCCACATTTCATGGGCAGAAACCAGAGTCACCTGGAGGACTTGTTAAAATGCACATTGCTGAGCCTCATCCCTGAAGTTTCTGATTTGGAGTTTCTAGGGAAATGGCTTTCTCTGGAATTGGTGTTTCTAGCAGGTTCTTACTGACGCTTCTACTGTTGGTCCCAGGTCACACTGTGAAGCCCTCTCTTCACCTCCCCTGTGGGCCACTTCCCAGGTTTGCTCAGAGACTGGTAATGAGATGCAGTGTGAAAGCTGCCAGGGCCAAAAAATCACCTTTCTTAGAGTTTAGTGACAAGTGCTTCTGAGTAACTCGACCCCTGGTCCTGATTCTGCCAGCTGGAATTATTTGGGATACACTTAATCCCCATGTAAATGCCCCCATAAACACATTTATCCTAAGGAAAAGTGCAGCTAAGGGTGTGTTTGGCAACTTATACTTTTATGTTCTGTGCCAGAGAGCTCTTGTTCAGTCTACTCTGCTGTCCCCAAGCTTAATTTTTAAAAACATTGGAATATGAAAATAAAGTGCATAAACTTCATGCATACTGCTTGATGAGTATTTACATATATTTATACTCATACAACTGCCTTCCACATCAAGATACAGGCCATTCCAAAATGTCCCATTGTGATTTTGTTTGTTTGTTTGTTTTGTTTTTTGTGTGTGGTACTGTGATACCCAGGGCCTTGGCACTGGGCTGCATGTCCAGCCCCTTGAAAAATTTTTAAAAAATTTTAAGACAAGGTCTCACTAAATTGCTGAATCACTCAGGCTGAGCTTGAACTTAAGATCCTCCTGCTTCAGCCTCTCAGAGTTCTGGGGTTGCAGGTGTGAGTCACCATGTCCAGTTCCATTGTATTCTTTCCCAGTCAGTACCCATCCCTCAGAGGAACCATTGCTTCACTTCAGTTGCCACAGATACAAAGTGTTTGCTTTTAAACTTGATGTAAGTGGAAGCATACAGAATAACTCTTTTGTATCTGACATTTTTATTCAAAATGACCATGAGATTCAACTATGTTGTAAATAGCAGTAGTAATGCTTTCTTTTTTATTGCCATGTGTCATCCCAACTTTAACATGTTTTATAGTCTTGTTTAATTCCTTCTTCCATTTTGTACATGTTTAAGATTGGTAACAATCTTAGCTAACATAGCTGCTTACTATGAACCAGCATGGTGCTAAGTACTTCATCACTTAATCTTTTCAATAGTATGTCATTAGGACTATTAATCCTTTTTACAGATGAAAAAACCAAGGCTTAGTAACTTGCCCATGGTCTCACAGTGGAGAAGAGAGAGTCAATGTTTAAACTCAGATCCTTCTAACTCATGATCCCAAGTTCTCAGCTGTTGTACAGTTGTGCCTCTCATTCCTGGTGCTTTACTGAGAATCTCCAGTGTGAGATGACCCCAGAGAACTACAGTTTCCTGTTTTCAAGGACCTTTCCATTCTCAGCCCTGTTTTCCTCCTCTTGCCTGATGGTGCCAAGCTGAACTAGATCAGTGTGCTGCTGAACTAGATCATGACATTGTCATTGCACCGTCTCAGTTTTCCCAACTCCTTCAAGTGAGCGGTTGGAGGCATGATACCTCTTATATGGCTGATTTTCTACAAAAGTAAAATTTTCGATTTTGCAAGCTCTCCAATCACTTCCCAGATTCCTGCCTTTATTAAGCACAAATAATAGAAGAATTCATTTATCCCTATGGTTCCCTTTAAGGTTACACCTAAATTGTCTCTGAAAAATAACTTCTGTTGAAGGAAATATTTAAACTTCCTTTGATTTCAGTGCCAAATAAACCCTTGGCAGAGGGAAGTTTATTCTTAAATACAAATTACTTGGTTCATTTATGCCTCATTTCCTTTTTATTCTGCTAATTAGAGATGGGAAATTACTGGGCATCCTAGTCCATGGTATCAATTTGAATAGATCTAAGGAGAGAATCAGATGTTCTGCAGTGGTTTTAAGCCTGGCTTTGATTCAGTATCTGGATTACAAAACCTCCACATATACCTATGATTAAGAACATTTACTTTTATTTTCATATTCTTTGTGATATATGCAGGCCACAGAACTTGGATTTTTATCGCTAAGTACATAGATTGGTGTTGTTTGGATTTATAAAAGTGGGTAATCTTCTAAATCTCTGTCTTCTAATAGGTAATGAAGTTAAGGGTTTAAAAATTGGGTCCTTTTTGCTTGATCTACCATTACACTACATTTTTTGTAAATCACATAAAATCCATTTATCTGATAATATTTCTGTAATTCCAAATTATATCTTAAGTTTCATTTAGGGAAGGCCTTGGGAATGTTTCTTTCTTTTTTTTGGTACTGGGGATCAAATTCAGGACCTTGCACTTGCAAGGCAGGCGCTGGAACCACTGAGCTAAATCCTCGGCCCCGGGAATGTTTCTTTCTTTAAAGAGCCATAAGCTTTCTGGACAAGCAGTACGTTAGATCAATGAAATGACTGAGGAGGGAAAGGTTTGCTTTATGAGATAATTTCAAAAGGAATGAATGATAAAACTGAAGTCATCATCTTGGAATTTCAGTGAAATAGAGGACCTTGCATTCATTAAGAATGGGTATTTTTATCACTAAAAGTAGACAATGAGATGTTATGTACCTTCTAATGATGGAATAGAAAGTATGCAACATCCCCAATGAGGCATTCTCTGAGGAGTTTTGACTAACGAAGTAATTCAATAGCATTGGAACTGAATCTAACCAGGCTTCTACTTCCAATTTCCAGAGCACCAGTAAATACAGAGGATTGAGGTGTGGTTCTCAACCTTAGCTATACATTTTACCCATATGGAGAATTTCTCAAAGTCCCAATGCCTAGGCTGTGTCTCAGATCACTCACATGAAAATCTCTGGGTCTGGGTGTCAGTATTTTTTAATTGCTACTCCTAATATTAAAATGTCAACTGAGCTTGGAAATCATTAGGAGAGAGGACCAAATTAAAGGACACAACATTTATGCAGTATGTGAGAAATCTCATGGAAAAAATAAAGTGTTTACCAACACATAAATAGCACCAGAAAATGGGTAGAGGCAAGGGACACTTATAGATGAAAAGAGACTTGAGAAACATAAACCTAATGTGATGTGAAGACTTTGTTGTGATCTTGATTCAAACCAATCATCCATACCATGACATTTTTTTTTTTTTAGAGAATCAGGGAAATTTAAGTAAATTCTGACTATTAGATGATAGTAAGGCATTGCATATTAATCTTGTTACTTATGATAATGACTTTGTGGTTATGATAGAAAAAAGTACTTATAGGTAGAGATACATACTGAGGTATTTATGGATGAAATATGATGTCTGAGATTTGTTTTAAAATATTCTAGAAAAAACTGGTGATTTCAGAATAGATACAAATAATCAGCAAAATGTAAAACTTTGAAAGATGAGAATGGGTACATTCAAGATGAGGGGTTCATTTTGCTATTCTTTTTACTTTTGTGCATTTAAAAGATTTTCAGTAAGAAAAGGATTAAAAAGGAGTCATAAAGGTTAATTAGATGATAATGTATCTCTTTCACTGTAATACATTAACAGTACAAAATCTCAGAAGATCATATGAACTGCAAACCGGCAACAAGAAGAAGTATAACCCTTTGTGTCTATGCAAAAAAAATTTGCTTTAAAGCAAAATATAGATTCAGTTATTAATTATGTTTATATCTTCTTTGCAGATGATTCTGGGCCTCCTCCTTCTACTGCTATCAACCAAAATGAAACCTTTGCCAAAGTTGTTTTTAAGCCTAATGTGGTACAACAAGCCAAGATTGCACAGAATGGAATTCTGGGAGATTTCATCATTCGCTATGATGTCAACAGGGAACTGAGAGTTGGGGACATCCAGGTAACAGGTTCTGTGTTGCTATTTTATAGTTTAATATTTTTCTTTAGATTCAGAACTGTTTATTCTGACACTTACCTAAGGGCAAAAGATCTTTCTTGTTCTTAGTAAATGTTTTAACCCAAAATATGTCTTCAAAGAGACTCTTGATACTCTTTTGCTGGAACCTCAGGATACCTATTTCCTGCTCCATTAATCTGCACAGCAAATGACATCTATAATATAAGTTTTTCCTGTGGTGTTTTAGATTAGGTTAGAATTTTAGTTCATCTCCCCTTTTAATTAAACGAAACTGCTCTATAACTTATTTTTCTTCAGGTTTTATTACTCTAGAGACAGGGTGGGAATTTTAAAATGTATTAATGTGCATCTAGAATATAGATAACCTTGATGTCGGGTAAGATGCTTGTTAAAAACTAAACAATACAAGAAACAGGATTCTCAAGTAGAAAGGTCAGAGGGGATGGAAAATTAAAGTCGAACTGGTTGTTATGATCAGTAATTTTTTTTGTTTTTTGAATGCTGAGAAATCCAACCCGGGACCTTGCACATGTTAGGCAAGCTGTCTACCACTGAGCTACACCTCTGGGCCACAATTAATGGAATTTAAAAGGATGATTCTCTCCTTATAAAGATTAATTAGCAGCCAGTTCTTTGAGGGGATCAGGACCATAGATAATGTGACCCTAGTCTGTTTCATGCTGTCATCGAGCTCTAGAAGTTCCTAGGTAATTTCCCTCCATTTTTACTTGAGTTTTCCTCCACCAGGTTCTAAATGGCTATTTTGTACACTACTTTGCTCCTAAAGACCTTCCTCCTTTACCCAAGAATGTGGTCTTTGTGCTTGACAGCAGTGCCTCAATGGTAGGAACCAAGCTCCAGCAGGTGAGTGAGTGCAAACCGCCCAATCTTTCTCCTCTCAATCTTTCCATGGACAATGATCAGCCTTGTGAATAAAATTCACTTGATGCCCAATGTGCACTTACCTGGCTATTCCTACCAACAAAGAACATTCTGGAATTGATCCATTGATATCATTGATATAAACTATTGTTTTAATATGGTGGTTTTAGTAGAGAAGAGAAACATGCTACAGAAACACTGACGTTCAGGGCACTGGCAGAGTGGATAAAGTGAGTGAGATAGGAATATAGTGAGATGGCCACTCAATACCATTGTTGACAGAATCCCTTTGAGAACAGTGGAGTAGAATCACTGGAAAACCCCTTGTCACATCCTTAGAATAATTCTCACAGAATTTACAATGAATCTCAAAAGCACAGGGCTGGAAGGGACATTGAGGGGACATGTAATCTGGGCTGAAAAATTAAATTATCCTGAAAATACAACTATTTATGATTTTTTACAAATCATTACCTTTTGGTAATTCCTTATCTTACTCTGGTATCATAAATATTGGAATTTAGAATTTATAATATGTTCCCAACTCACATAATGTCTTAGCCACTTTCATGTCACAATATCCAACACCTGCAACTTAAATGGAGAGAAGTTTATTTTGGCCCATGGTTTCAGTCCATGATTGCCTGCCTCCATGGCAGAAACAGGATAGCAGAGGGACATGGCAGCGTGAATTAGAAGAGAAGGGAGGAGCCAGGGACAAGAATACACCTTTCCAGGCCATGTCCCCAATGACCCACCTCCAACCAAGCTCCACCTCCTTAGCAGCATGGCAACTATAATGCCCCCGTGATCCAATCACCTTCCAAATTCAGGACACAGTTGGGGGATATTTTAGATCTTAATCATAACACATAATGTAAATTGAGGGCTATTATTGGCAGATGATTATGTTTGTAAATTCATAAAAAACTGAGATCCTTCAGTTTTTATTTCTAAATTCATTTTCTATTTTTTCAATTAGTAATGCATGAATAGAATAAGATACTTTCTCAACACTCATGAGAACCCTCTCTGCCATCTGTTTCTACCTGTAGGTCCCAGCCTACATGTGGCTAATCATGGTTCTAGCTAATAATTATTGCATTTTATCTCAGTCTATTACTTTATAAATTATTTCTTTCTTCATTTATACTTATAAAATCATGTAGTAAAATCTGTCAATCTTTTCTTTTATGGTCTTTGGTTTGCCTTTACCGCCAAACAGCAAAAATATATATTCCCAAATGTGATGTGAAGATTAACTTTTCTTTCAGAATATAACTAAATATAATTTCTAATTAATATAGGCAGACAATAATCTCACCCTCTCAAACACCTCCTTGTAGCTCTTCAATGTCACATTTTTGTCCAAGTTCAATTTGCCAACTCCTCTATTTTTATTACTCTTCTTTCCATCCTACATCTCTGACTTTCTGTTTAGGTTTACTTTTCTTTTTAAGGAAGAACACCAATAATACTGTTAAAATCTTTTAAATTGTGGGTGCATTGTGAAGAATTCCCCTAGTTTCATTTGCCTGGAAAAATGACTTACTTCATTCTTTAAAGATATTTTTACTGGATATGGATTCTAGGTTGACTTCCAGTGTCACTAGCTTCCATTGTTATTGTTGAAAAGTAAGTTAAAATTTTAACTTCTATTCCTCTGAGGGGTGTTTTTATTTTGACTGTTTTAAAATTTTTCTTCATTGTCTTTAGTTTAAAAAAGTTTTTTTTGTAGCTTTAAGATGATGGTTCTAGGCCTGGATTTCTTCTTATTGATTCTGCCTGAAGATTGTAGTAGGACTTTATGAATTTGTGGATTCCTAAGTGTACTAAATCCTAGTCTCTGAAATTGCTTTTGCTCACTTTTTCTTGTGTGATCCCAATGTTAGAGATTCTTCATTCCTCTGTTTTCCATGCTCTGTTCTATATGTTCTGCCTCTTGCTTTTCCATACTTCATTCTCAACCTATCATCTAGCTCACAAATATTCTCTTTAGACATGTCTAGTCTGTTGTTAGACTCACCCACTGAGTTATTTAATTTATTGTACTTACCTGGTATTTCTAGAAATTCTGCTTTATCCTTTTTCATATCTACTCTATCATTTTGCTATTTTACAAATAATATAAACATTTTTGACAATGTGTTTTTATTTTCTCAAGTAAAATATGCATAGTTGTTTGTTTATTTTTTTATTAGTACATGTTTGCAGTACATAATAATTACACTTTTGTAGGGAACTGGTACATTTACATAATCCATTTTAATTTTTCTTATATCTTCTACCCCTCCTTAGTTGTTCCACTTCTTGGTCCCCTTCCCATTTGCAAAAGCTTTATTTCCATTTTTTTTCTTCGATTCTTTTTTTGGTCACCCACCCCTTTCCCTCACTCCCTCCATCCTAGTTATTTTAAAGTCTATGCCTGGTAAATCCAAACTCTGGGATCTTCTAGGAGCTGTATTTATTGTCTCATGTCTTCTCTTCTTGAGTGGACAGATGATGGACTTATACTTGATTTATACTTGAAAATTTGTAGAAACAGCTTGAGGCCTGGAGTGATGGTCTGGTCCTCTAGAGAAAATTTTGGCTTGTTTCTGTTGGAGACATGGGGAAATTAAAATCTGGGATCATTTTAGTCCATTTTCAGGGCTTCAGTGTTTTCTCTGCACCTCAGATGTCCCAAGGCTGCTCTGTGGTCCTTTCAAGTGCTGGTATATTTCTGTTTTGCACAAAATACACAGGGTTTTCCAGAGCATCCACCCATGGTGGACTCTGGACTTAAACTTTTGGCACTCAAAGTTGCAAAAGTGATGCTCAGGCTCTGAAATCTCTTTGGCTTTGACAAACATCCTTTAAAAGAAAGTGATCTCAAATGCTGAGCTTACTTCTTTAAATTTTCATCTTATCCTAGACAATTTTCTCATTGTTTTGTTAACCCTCTGATATTTTCAAGATTTAAAAAAAAATCTGCATATTCTTTGACTTTTTTAGTTGTTCTCAGTGGATGGCTGAGTCCAAATTGCTTACAGGTTTCTCAAGTTTTTCCCATAGTTTTAATCACACCCAAGTGAAGTGTATCTTGATGGAGGTTGATTATTAATATCTGAGAGACCTCACAGCCTTTATATATTTACCAAGTACTTTGTTAGATTAGTAGCTTTCTGTACTAAAAGTTCTTAAGTGCCATCTGTTGACCAAATTATTTTTATGGTTTTGGTGTCTAGATAATTGATGTAGATCATGACTTCCTTGAGGCCTCTCTTGGCCACAGAATGCCATATTCATTAGGCCTTACATATAATGTAGCATGACAAATCCATTTGGATTTTGAAATAATGGACAGTTACTGAGTATGTGTCATATGTTAGATTCTCTTAGGTATCTCCTTTATGTCTTCAGATTCTTTCCTTTCTCTTTCTCTTTCCCTTTCTTTTTGCTTGCTTTCCTTCTTCCTTTCTTCTTTCCATCCTCCCTCCCTTACTTTCCTTTTTTTCTTTATTTATTTTCTCCTCTCCTTTGTTTTAAATAGTTCACAAAGACAGTATTTATGTTTCTTTGAAGAAGCATAATAAAAAGATATTGTTGATTACTACAAATAACCTTAATTTCTGTTACCACCAAATATTTTTTGTTCTGATGTTTTTATTTACCATCATACCATGAATATAACTTGTTAAATATTCTTTTAAATCTTGATTTTAGTTGGCACAGAGCAGCACTCCCCAACAGAAGCTTCTGTAAGAATAACAGTGTTCTGTACCTGTGCTGTCCAATACTGTAGCCACTAGTCTATCGAACACTTGAAATGTAGCTGCAGCAACCAATGAACTGAATTTTTAATTTAATGTAAATTTGAATAGCTAATGGGAGAATACAGGTGTGGAACATTTACTTACCCCCCACCCATTAAAGACTTAAGTTATTCTCATGTTTTGCCATTACAGCATTGGAATGACTATCTCTCCATAGAAATCCTTGGTCAAATGACCAGTTGTTTGCTTGAGTTAGATCCTTAGAAATGGGATCACTGGGGGACAGAATACCAACTTCATTTGTGAGTTTTTTAAAAATAAATTTTATTTTATTTTATCCCATTCCCTCCCTCAATCCCCCTCCCTCCCTATGACATATGTGATTTTGATAAATTACAGAAAACATTTTCTAGAAAGACCATACCAATTTATAACACTCAAGCCTGTTATTACAGTTGGAATTTCAAATGGACTAAAAGGTTAAAAGGGTTAACCAGACTCAAAGGTATGTAAGAAATACAGGCACATATTTAACTAGTTTTGAATTAAGGGGAAATTTTCTGAGCCTACAAGTAAAAAATGAAAGTAATTACAAAGAAAAAAAATCAATAATTTAGCTATATAAAATTAAAATTCTGTTCTAAATTCAAAAAATGAAAGTCAATAAAAGGCTGGAAAATTGTATGAAGGAAAGAGACAGTTTATCATTACTACATAAGAAGCTGTTCCAGATCAACCCTGCATTAAAAAATGAACAAAAAATATGAAACAATGTACAATGAAGAAACAAGAAGATTCCATGAACTAATGAAAAAAGGCCAAGTGTAATAGTAACTAAAGAAATATAAATGAAAATACTATTTTTATTTTTATAATTTCAAGCCTTAAATCATGTAAATTACTTATAATGACACTTTCAATAGTAGGCATTGTAGAACTTAACACAATTATAATATTTAGATTTTTCCCAATAAATTCCTTTTTTTTTTGGTACCAGATTGAACTCTGGACCTTGTGCTTGCGAGGCAGGCAGTGGAACCACTGAGCTAAATCCCCAATAAATGATTAAGAAATGCTAAAGTGGAAAAGTGCTTTGTGAAATCTACTGTATTTTCACTTTAAGGCTATTAGTTGCCCAAAAGTTACAGCAGCTCATAAGACTCATATCTTTGGGTGTCTGAGATCACTTCAGGTTCAACCCCAAACCTAGTCCATTCCAGTGCACTGGAATCTTCTTCCGTTTCTGACCAGTCAGTGATCAAGAATCTTCTTACCATGTAACCCCCAGACATGTTGCTTCAGATTATACAGAGAAAAGCAATGAGATGAATCAGGGTCTCCTAAATCTACCTAATAATATGAGCACTTCATAACAATATAGCAGGGAGCATTTTCAGTGTGCTATTTATGATGCTAATAGTACTACATGAGTTATAAAATAAGGGGATATTTAATCTTTATGGCCATTTGGTTGTCATCCCTGTTTTACTGATGGCAAAACTGAGGGTTTGCAAAGGTAGACAACTTGGCTAATATATGGTGGGGGCCTGGTTTCAGTCTCAGATCTGACTCTGAAACCCATTAACTAAAAACCATGGTGCTATGGAGTTGTATAAGCCATAGTGTGGTAAGGCAGCGCTCTCCTGTGCAGTTGAACAAGGTGTAAATGGATGCAAGGTCAATATTGCTTCACATTTCAAGATCTAGCTGAAAAGGCTGCCTTGCGGGAGGCTGGGATTTCCTTGCTTGATGCAAGAGAAATGCAGTGACAGATGTCAGGCCGTTTGTTCTTCTCCCATCTTCCTTCATTCCTGGATGTGAAAATCCCATTCTTTCTCAGTCAGTGACAGTCTGGCATGCACTCTGTTGGCTTCTCAGCTCCAGTGTGGCTTGTTTCCAGGAGAACCACCCTAGACCAGCCAAACACATGTCTGAGCAATTTCTAAAGCCCCTTGCTGCCTTGAGTGGGTTTGAAAACTGCTGACTGTTTCAGCAATTCACAGCTTCTCCAAGGCCAGGGCACTAAATGAAATCTCAGCTGGCTTTTTGTGGAGGCTTGTATGGGATGCTGGGTCTATTGGTGAAGGGGACAATGACCACAAGCACAGGGTCATGTGGCATTTGTCACAGGTCCACTTGGATTCTACCAAGAATTATTCACTGTGATTCTGGGCATTTAGGCTTCCTTCATTTTTGATGGAAATTAATGGCTATACTGTGTTTATCACAGAGTTGGGCCTATGGTTTTTACTAATGACTTGAACAACTGATTTATAAAGAATTGTAAAACTCATTCAATCTTAAAATGGTTATTTAGTAAGGGGTGTCTCAGCCTCTGGAGCCTCTGAAGATGTGTGCAACTGACATTTTCTGGTTCTAATCCAGTGGGAATGTGACTCTGGAAGCCAGGGCTTCCCCGGCTTGGGAACAGCGACAGCCTCCAGCTGTTGTTGGCACTCGGCCTGGTTATTTCTCTCCCACAGGCTTCTGCAGATGAACATGTTGAAAGATGGCTCTGAGGCTGCATGGGGCAGGATTTCTGCCTCCCAACTTGAGTTTGTAAAACTCAGGGAGAGTGGGAGCTAAGAAGAGAAAAAGGGGGGTAAAATGTGATCAGGTAGATTTTTTTTCTTGTTAGTTGCATGTTGAAGGCATAGGCATATGCAAATGATGATTTGCAAAGGATGAGCTCTTGTTTACTAAATATGTTTTTCCTTGACTAAAGCCCACACTTTCTTTTCTTTCTTTTCCCTAATCCATATAATTAGATGTACTAGTTTCACCTTCATATTAAAAAGCTTGGCAAAGAGATCTCTGGCAACTAAGCAGTGACTAATGGATCATTTCCTAGGTGTTTTTCATGTTGTAACTTTCTCCAAATTTGTTTTGCAGTCTGTGCCAATCCTAGGTTCCCATATGGCTTTTGGAAGGTTGTCTTCTTTCTCTGCTTCATTAGCATTAGCAATATTAGAGGGTAAAGAACAAGAATTATGTATTTGTCACTGCCAAAGCAAAATGAGTGTGAATTGGTGCATTAGAGAATTGTGATATGTGTGCTATGAATGCTTCATTCATAGACTTTGTTTTATGCTCTAGGGCATCATTTCTTTTTTGTTGTTCAAAATTGGTCTCCCAAGAGCAGTTTGGACATTTTATGTATAATCTTACAGGTGAAAAGTTTGTAAACTCCATGAGTCTGGAAGCATCATGATTTTAATCATTACTGTTTATATCACAGCTTTTAATACAACACCTAATATTTAGAAGGTAATGATATTTGTTGAAAAACTATCAGCACATGAACATTAAATTTACCTTATATTTTTGAAGGCACAGTAAATATCCTTGAGTGATCAGTATTTTCCAAGCACTCTGAGGTTTTATGTACGTTTTTGTGTTTCATCTTTAAGCAATCCAATGAAATAGAGATTACCATCTCCATTGTATAGATGAGAGGATGATGAGCAGGAAGGTGATAAAACAGTGTTAGGAGTAGAAAGTCAGGACTCAAGTCCACACCAACCCCACCCTAAACTCCTCACTATAACATTGGACATGGATGATAACCTAATTTCAAAGCACCTCTCAAACTTTGAAGCTCTACTCTTCTTGTTGCCAAGTAACGTGATGCAGAAAGCTGTGTATCTCAGGTGAGTGCACACAGAAGTCACTGAGCCCTGAGACTTCTGTCTGTGGATGGAGGTTGTAAAAAACTAATTGAGCTGTTCTGCTCCAATCCATAGAATTAATGAGCAGCATTTTAGTGTTCAACATTAGGCACATATGGGCATGTACAGAGATGCTGGCTTCATTCTTTTTTGTAATCTGGGTTAGAAAAGTGGAGACAGATGTGCGGAGTGAGGAAGGTGCATGATTGTATAGTCCAGTGATGTTCCATGTGGGGAACATTCTGGCCATCCTTGTAGAGAACATGTGAAGTGGACCTGCCCCACTGTGAAAGACAATTCTGGAAAGATGTTAGGACATAGAGAAAGTAGCTTTTAGGTAATGGGCATCCAAGGGGGCAGTCTGGAGTTCCCCAAGCATCAGGAAGAATGGTAGATAAGGGCAAGGGAACCTAGAAGGGCTTGAAGGACTTACAGTGTCCTTAGGAGAGCGCTATCAGAACAAAGGAAGACTCAGAAAGGAGGAAGGCTGCAGGCACACCACCCAGTCAGATCTTGCCAGCACCCCCTCCTGAGGTTAGAAGGTAAATACTGTGGAGTTGAGTCTGCTCACTCCTCATCTTGAACCATGACTAACTGGCGTATCACTAGGGTCATTTCAGTTGACAGTGTTTGCTCTGCCCTTGCCACTAGTAGATGCACGTTTGAAAAATATATTTCAAAATAGAGATCTAGGACTTGGGCCAGGAGATAGCACTTTTTGTCTTTGATTCAGAATATGAGGTAATAAATGATAGACAGAGGTCAAACTGTTTTTTGTCCTAGACCACCATGAAGACTTGGACTTAGAGTTTCATGAAAAAAATTGCTGTCTGAGATTAATTTAGATTAATTCAAGGCACCCATTAAAAAACATTTTTTTTTTGTTTAAGGCAGTTAAGAGCTACCCAAATGAGACCATGCTTGTTGAATACTTATCTCTAAATGTAGGCACTTTGGCTATCGCACAAAGAAAAACTGAACAATGTGGAATGCTGAGTGCCCCCGCATTTTTACCCGCTCAGGTTGCAGACCTGTTGTCAGTATCTGAAAGCATAGTGCCAGCAAATAACTGAGAAGCCCATCTTCTCCCTTCTGGGTTTCCTAATTTTGCACTCAAATCTCAAATTGGAATTGGCAACATTTTTCTGTAAAGGGTTAGATAGAGGCTGAAAGGAAACTTTGCTACAAGAAACAGTGAGATAAACACTGTAAGTCAAAGAGTATTAAATGAGATAACAAACCTGGAAGTGCTTATTAGAGTATCAGAAAGCTTTGTCATCTCAGGGACTGCAGAGCCTTGGCTGGCTGGTTGAATTGCACCTAAGAGCTGCCAATGCCAGACAGCACAGCTACCCCTTTCTCTTGTACAGGACACCTGACTCTCCCTCAAGTTCCTATCTTGGCTTTGACTCCAACTTCAGATTCTCTGAAAATGAAACAAACATTGAATGTGTACTGTTGGAGAGGTGAGAGGCATGGGGGATTTAAAGATAACTGCGACAGAGGCTTTCTCTCAAGAAGCCCAGAGAAGAGAAAACCAGACAAAACTTGTATATGAAGTGCTTTACATAATAGAGATATACATAAGGCTCAGCCACTGCATAATGAGGTGGGGTAAGTCAGCAGGGGTAATGCTTCTCAGAGGCGGGCAGGGATGAGTCACTCTTAAAGCTCTCTTTGAAGCGAGTCAACTGGATGGGATGAGAAGAGGGCAGAGGATCCATGCAGACTGACAGATGGATAGCATGTAAAACAACATGGAGACAAGAGAAAAGAATATTTTAATAAGTCACTTTACTAAAGGACTTCAGAATTTTGCTGGGGAAGAGAAACATGGAACAATCACACATCATTCAAATCCACCCTGTCATGTAGATAGTGGGAAGAATTTTGGAAGGAGAAAGACCTGAAATAGCAAAAGGTGAATAGAAGGTGGAATAAGAAGGAACCAGTCCTTGGAGATGGAATACAATTTTCTCTTCAGGAAAGGAATGAGTGAGTTCTTGGTTGGGGAAAAACATGAAGAAAGGCCTGAAACAGGAATGAATATGTTTAGTCTGAAGCATTGGATCATATTTTGAGCTAGATGACTTGGAGACTTTCCTGAATTCCTTGGTTCCTTGAAAGAGGTCTTTAATGCTGAGACGAGCTGGTAAGCAAGCCAAGAACACTCTGCAGAGTCTAAGATTAAAGAGGACACTGGAAAGCAAGTGGTGAGGACCTGAGTTAATTATGTCCCCCCAGGAGAGATGCCAGTCTCCGTGTCTTAAGTGTGAGGTTTAAGAGCTTTTAGAGCTCCCATGGGAACAGCAGATGAGACTGTGGGTCCTCCAAGGTAGGAAGTTGAGCCTGAGATGAGACCCTTGCACCCAGTTGATTCCTTTGAAGATCACACCTTCAGTGAAGTAGGCAGAAGAAACAGATGTGAGATGATAATATAGAATTGGGCAACTCTCTATAGGCTGGGCGGGAGGGCTTCCTTTATAACCAAGGGACTCAAATAATACCACAAACATTTGAGTTGGAGTTTGGATTTATACAACCATGTGCTCAAGGAACTCTCTGATAGCCTACCTATAAAGGGGTTCATTGACCACCCAGAAATGCTTAACAGAAGTTCCTGAAGGGTTATCACATGAGTCGTGACTACTCAGGGTTCCCCAAATCAAGCCCCTCAAAGAAGGTGCTCATAATCCAACAGTCCAGCACAGGCTGGATCCAGGGGAGCAGAAGAGTGAGAAGAAAGAGTCTTAAGATTTTGGAACCATGAGGTATAGCATGGAATTCTGAAGGAGGAGCTGATTTGAGACAAAGAATATTATGTACAAGATTTTCAGCAGATGAAGTTGGAAGTGACAGTGGGGTTACAAAAGTGTCCAGTGGGAAAGCTTGGGGGAGAAGCCAAACCTAAACAGAAACAGTGGCTGCAGAATGAATAAGATTCCTTTAAGGAAGAAGAGACAGGGCTATGTGGAAGGGGGAAAGAAAACAACAGAGATGAGAGGCAAGGACTGAGCCCCCACATACATGAGATTGAGATGGGAGGAAGAGGGGAGTGATGTGCCCGTAAGATAAATAATTCTAGAGTCAATGAAGAGAGTTTGCAGGGAGGAGACTTAGCACAATTACAAAAGTCTCTTCTACCAAGTAAAACTACTGTTCATGGGTGGTGGTCTGCCTGAGGGAGGGCATTCCCCATGATAGGCATGATCAAAGCATTCATGTGACCCCCTACCAGGACCACCAGAGGCATCTTGCAAAGTCTGCAGCATGGGACCTGCTTAATGCTGTCTGCTGTACCTAGTGCTGCAGGAGGGAGAAAATTTTAGGGGCTGATGCTAGAGAGCATATGGAGTTTCTGTATAGTAGATGTGTGTCTTCAAGATAGAGATCTAGACATGGCAAAGGCAAGGCGTCAGTCAGTGCCTAGAGTCCTGTTATCATTTAACAATTATTGGCAAACTCTTCTTGAGTCTGGCTCAGGCAGATATACTTCTGTGGGGACAAATTTGTCACCTCCACTCCCCATAAACACTTGGCATTTGATACTTGACCTCCAAGAATCATCCCGGGCTGGTCCTCTCTCTTGAGTTGTGGTAAAAGAAAAAGAAGTTCAAATAATCACTGATTTAGATGCTATGTCCCTTTGAGTCTCTGAAATACCACTTTTGCTTGGGTGTGATCATAATGCAAGTTTCAACAGTCTGACAAATGACATCAGTTGCTAATTCCTCCAGAGTGGTTAGAAAGATGAATGCGTCAGAGTCAGTATCATTGTCTGGCCCAAATGATAAAATTACTATAGATTAGGACGGTTATAAACAGTATAAAATTATTTCTCATAACTCTGGAAGCTCAATGTCCAAGGTCAAGGTGTTAGCAGGTTCAGTGTCTTGTGAGGTTGCTCTTCCTGGTTCATAGACAGTTCCTTTCTTACAAAGTCACAAATCCCAACTATGAGGGCTCTGTTCTCATGATCTGATCACCTCCCAAAGGCCACACCTTACAATACCATCACCTTGGAGTTAGGATTTCAACATATGAATTGGAGAAGAGGACCACATTTGGTCCAATGGAACATTGAACATTTAGTTCTTACTCCCAGGCTAGGTCAAATTCTTAAATCTCAGAAGACTAATTTGATGAACCAAAGGTAACCAGACACCTCTCTGAGGCACATTCATACCTTGAACTGGAAGGCTGAAAGGCCAAGTGAACAAGACAGACATCCAGGAGGAGAGGGTGGGCTTATCTGGTGCCTGTGCTAGGCTGGCGGCAGCAGGGAATTGAACCTCTGAGGACTCAGAGCTGTGCAAAAGACAGTTTAGGTAGTTTGAGGAAGGTCCTAGACTTGAGAAAAAAAACCACAAAACCTAGCAGGGGTTTGGAGGCCATGGGAGGATGGAGTTTTAGAGGAAAAATTAAGTCAGTGTGATTGAAATTATCCTGTCTTCTAGCTCAGATTTCTGAGCTTTGTAGCATATCTGAAACTTTTGCCAATAGACAACTTGAATCATTGAACAGAACATTGCCTTAACGGCCATTTTGGTTTTCCTCTCCTGGTTGCTGAGCCAGAGAACATAGGAAGTGACATCAGGTTTCCCTTGGCCCTCCTTCTTCTCCATCTATCAAGGAAACCTCTGCCTCTTGTACTCTGGACCCGCTAGTGGCCCAGATCCCCTCTCCTAGTGTAAATAAGGCAGACAAGAAAAAGTAACTAATTTCTAACAATTAACTTCATCTGTTTTTATGATCCTTTCCCTCTTGCAACAAAAAGCTCAATTTTCAGTCTCACAGTGATTTCAGGAGTGTGGGAAGATGGAAGAAGCACAGGGATTACTCTCTCTGCATAAAGCAGGGTTGCTCTACTTCCTTTAAATATTTTATTGTTTATACAATCACATTTGTTGGTAAACTGTGTTTACTTCTCACATAATTGTTCTATGACATTACATTTAGTATGGCTTTTTCACAGCTCTTCATATCTCCGTGTTTGATGTTCTTGGTATTTGTCAAGGTACATTTTGGGAATTTATAGGGAGAGCCACAGGGAGGATTAAGCCAAGGCAACAAGAATCATAAGAACTCAGACTTAGGGAAAGATGAATGAATCAAAGGCAGTCCAAGAGTCAGACAACAAAAATTCATAGAATGAAAGAGGCAGGGTTCCAGAATCCAAACATGCAGTTGGACAATATAAATGTTTGAATTTAGATCAGGAACTGCATACCAAGAAGTCAATCATTGAAATCAGTAAGCATGACAAAACAGTGGGTGAGGGCCACCAGTTATGGAGGAAATCTGTATACTAAGGTGAACTCTTAGGCAGCATCCTCTTATTTTCTTCCTATTAGAGCAGGAAGCTCTTACTGGGAACAACCACCTGGAACCCATGGAGGCTATAGTCTTGGCAAGGAACCAAGGGTAAGGTTATATTCTTGGCTAGAGTGAGAAGTATGGTTGATACTGAGTGTAGATCTTCATGAGTACTAATCTTGCATGAAGAGAGTACAAAAGAATCTGAGCCTTGAGTTATTCACACTTCAAATACGAAAAAGGGATGTACGGGATATGTCATAAGAATCAAAGGAATATTATTGCAAAGGAACTTTTTAGAAAAATATACAATGAAATTATTAGATAAATGGTTGATATATTTGTTAAAGTAATGTCTACACACTAGGTAATCTTAACATGAGCCAGGGGGTTAAAATGAGATACAGTATAGTGTGCTTCTTGAGTTATAAGTAGAATAATGTCATGCAAACACAAAGACTAATGAGATTTAGTTATCTTTACTTTTCAAAAAATGTTCTCAATCTCAACCTAGTAAAACTTTTTTTAAAAGTTAAGGCTGCATTTAGAAAAATTTAATCTTTAGGAATTATTCTAGTTTAGAAACAGACTTGAAGTGATATTCATATTTAGATCCTAACTTTTACTATAAAGACACTCTTTATCTTTCTATGAAGACATAAGCATTTTCTATTTTATATGGACTGAATAAATTGATATATAAATACATGATCCAAATCAGAGTTGCAATATTACCTAGCACTTGAATACTGCTTGAAAAAACATTGGAAATTAGAGTTCAGACAATACATGAAATTATGTTAGCTTAAAGTCATGTATTTTTAAATATGAGCACACTGTGGTTTTGCTTAATTTAAGAAATATGTTTCATAATAATGTGAATATTAAAATGTTGAGACAAATGAAAACTGTTTTCTACATTTATTTCTAGTTGAAATGCTAAGCTATTATTTAGCATTTATTAAACTGTTTCAAAATATTGGAAGAGATGATGATTTCTATCCCAAATTTCTATTTAGATAAAGAAAGGTAGGGGCCGGGGATTTAGCTCAGTGTTTCTGCCACCTGCCTTACAAGCGCAAGGACCCGAATTCGATCCCGGGTACCAAAAAAAAAGGAAAGGTTGTTTTGCTATTTCTCCAGGGAGAACATTTTGGCCAATAGAAAAATAGTTTTAGCTTCTTTTAACAAGATTCTTCAAATTTGAGATACCATTAGAGATATCACTTTTGGTTACTTTCTGATTCCTGAAGTTTAAATTTTAAATGTTTTTTTTTTTGTACTGAGGATTGAACTCAGATCTTTCCTCTTGCAAGGCAGGCGGCAGAACCACTGAGCTAAATCCCTGGCCCTAAATTTTAAATTTTTAATATAAATTATAGAAAGTGGTTCATTTCAGGAGATATTTATGGGAGAGTGGCAAGAAGGAACTACATCTTGCATGATCATTGCACTACTTGATGTGTTATATATACTATAGGCACTGGAACAGCATTATTTTTTAATGCTTTTGTTTCTTTTCTGAAGCCAATCTATTGCTGAATATTTTAAAGTGTAACAATGATATAGATGCAAAAGTATGATGGAAGAATAGTCTTTCTCACTCAATGTATTGCCTTGATCCTAAAGTTGAGATTCAAAAGAAATTTTGATTACTTGGTGAGTCAGTTATGATAAATTTCAGCATCCTTTCATTGAAGTCATTGGATGTCTTGCAGAGTATAAGGTGATGCTGTCTTTTACAGATTAAGTTTCTGTGATCTAGAAACACTATGGACATAACATACCCCAAATGAAACATAGCTGATGCCCATGGGCCATTGATATTTGCTAGTGAGTCATGGCTACTCTGTTCTCCCCTCCAACATGATCTGGGGCAGAGCGGGGGATGGTGCTTGTAGGGTGCAGGGAGCGGTCCCAGCCCTGATGGTGGGATGGTGGGCGTTTGCATTCTGGTCAATGTGGGCTTAATAAGTGATTTAAGGCACAATGGGAATATTCTGCAAACTTTGATGGAGTCTTAGACCATTTTTCATTTTTTTCTATCTCTTCAAATGGCATGACCACAGACCCACACTGCCCCTCACCAAGGAGCAGGACTCAGGCACTCCCTGGAGGAAGAGGAAGGGCCCACAGGAGGGCTGCGTAAACATGCTTTTCCCTTTCTAGCCTGGAGTCTGTCAGCTCTGCTCTCCTTTGAAAAAGTGAAGGCTGACCTGTAGCCACAGTTTGTCCTGCGCATATTTTATTTTTCCATCTTATTTTGCAGAAACTTAGGGTTGTTTTCATCATATATATTTGCTGATCACCGTCTCCTTCCGTGGCTCTAATCAGACTTTCAGAAAGTCTTTGATTTCTTTGTTGGATTTTTTAAGGTGTACATATTAAAAGATCTTTCTCTGGGGCTCATTCAAAAGGACTGTGTGGACCAATGAGAAGGAAAATGTCAACTCCTTGGTAAACATTTTAGAGTGAGGTGAGGGGACTCATGGGTAGGAAAATAGCCTCATGATTGTGCTGAAAATATAGTACAGCTAATAACTGATTCCTTTGAACTTGGATTCATTTGTGATGTCATGGGATCTCTTGCCCCATGCCCAACAACCCAGGGTCTGTGTACAAAAGCCTTCTGTGTAGTGCCTGTCAAGTGTGGTTGGACTCAGAGATATTTGAGCAAAGTTGCATCACTGGCTCCCTGATGGAAGTGGTGGGGCAGGGCAGGGAGTGGCTGGGGTTTTCATTGGCTCCACTGACCTCTCTCTGTGAGGGTCTTATAGATAATGATTCTCTACTTGGAAAGTATTTACTCATCATTCATGACATGGTTGTTACCACAGTGGAATGCTCAGCCCTTCGGGGGCTCTGCCAAAAGCCTGCAGCTGCTTGGAAGATGTAGGAAAAAGGGAGATTCCATCGCTCGTCCTGAGTGCAGCTTAATGCAGGGCCCATAGTGCACAGCACAGAGCCACCTCCTGGCCACTGCCTTCCCTGGGAGTGAAGGATGAAAAGGGGGCTGCATTTCCAGGAGCTCAGCTCTGCATTCTCCAGGCACATTAGAGAGTTCTGTGTCATTTTTCTTCCCGAAGAGCCACAGGAACAAGAAGGACCACTGTTAGCCATATTGAATGGATGGGGAATCTGAAGCAGAGAGCTTACTTTTATCTATTTATGTCCCATCTTGTGCCTAGGAGAATTTAAATGGAGGAGATTAAAAGACTTACTTAATGGTAAAGCTAAGACAGAGCTGGAATGAGCTACTAAGACATTTGTTTTTAAAGGGAATAACTTTTCTTCTTTTAATCCAAGAAAAGTACATGAAAGATAAGGATTCATCACCACAAAACAGTTTGAAACAGAGAATAATCCCTATCTTGTTTAATTCGAAATAGCTAGGATTAGAAGGAATCTTGTCCAGGTCAATATGTATCTTCACTACCCAAATAATAAGAAATGCATGAATCTTGTTTTCGTTTATTAATTGTATTTGTATGCCTTTATCTCTCCCTTTTGTTGAAACACAGTCTGGGATTTTAAGGATCTTTTTGGGTTATATATGTTTGTATGGACAAATGTTGGCAGATTGTGCCTCCACTTCAGTGGCAGGTCCACGGATACCTGCCCAGTGTGCGTTGGAGCTCTCAAGAGCTGGCATGAACCCCTCAGGGGAAGCCCACTGGACCTCTGGCCGGTTGATCTCCTTTCAGCTCTTTTTTTTTGGTGCCTGGGATCAAACTCAGGACCTTGCGCTTACAAGGCAAGCAGCGGAACCACTGAGCTAAATCCCCAGCCCAAGTTGATCTCTTTAAAAGTCCTGTTTGGTCCTGAGAGGGCTTCTGTGCATGTCTCATTTTTTTTCTTGAGGCACAGGGTTTAGTTTTCTCACTTTGTACAGGAGTTTCTCACCCACTACCCAGGCTTTCCAAGTGCCCCCTGCAACCCCACCACCTAGCAGGTGCTGAGGGTCCCCTTCTCCTCCGTTCCTCATTCTCACCCTGCATAAGCCCTTGTCCTGTCCAAGCACGTGATGACACACAAGCATGTAGCTTTTTGGGAATTACCCTTATGCCCACCAATAGCAAACTTTCTGATGCCAGACATTTGGCATCCTCTCTCGTCACACTCATATATCCCCAGTTGCATTCATCTCCACGGAAACTGTGCAATACACATAAGCATCAATTTTACCTGCCTATGTTAGATTTCTCAGGAAGACATTTCCACAGTCTCTTGTGGTCACCTATGAATAAATTAATTGGGGGGCATTATTAATCCAACCGGCATGTTTTGGGGTTCCTTGGTCTTTCTCCAATGTGTCAGGCTAGGAGAAGAAGCTCTGAGGATACAGGAGGAAGTCCAGGGCACATGGATTCCCGGGGTGTCCAGCATCTTCTTTGTTCATTGGGAAGGGCACTGAGGGTACAGGGCAGCTGCCTTGTCTATCCACTGAGCCCATAGCTCTTCTTATTTACAACCACGTCATCTCAGGTTGAAGAGGAACCTTCAGGGACTCTAGCCCAACCCCCCATGGGCTGTGCCTTTGCCCTCAGAGCAGTCTAGCCCCCTTAACACATTCTTTGCCTCTCTGGGCTGCCTCTGATCTTTCTGGAATATACTAACCCTGTTTGCTGGATTACATTCTTGGACAGAGCCTGCCTACATTTCGTTTCTGCTAATCTTTAGTATATAAACACTGTGCAGAAAGATCCGTGTAAGGCCGCTTGCGTTAACTCTGCCATGTGGCCACTTACCTCTCTCCTCTCTCCCAAGCCTTCTATGCTTGGCAGAGTTCTGCAGTATGCAGCTCATGGAAGGGGAGGGGAAGAACCAGGGAAGGGTTAATGTAGGGTGGAGGCCACAGGCAGCAGCAGTAACTTCTGCCCATACCTCTCTGGGATCGGGTGGGAGGCCATCCAGAAGCTCTGTCACAAGTGAGAAGGAACAACTGTGCCTGCTGACCCGCCTTCCCTCAGTGCACACGAGGATAAGTCACAGCTGCAGCCTTACAAGGTCATAAGAAATCTCAGTTGCTGAGGTGAGGGAGAAAGGTGGAGAGACTGGGACAGAATCCCTATGGCAGAATATCCTTCGTGGTGGGAAAAACACCAGCAGAGAGCCAGGCTCATCCTTCCCGAGGCCTTTAGCACACTATTTAAGGGTCCCTAGGGATGCTGGCAGCTAAACAAATCACAGTCACTGACCAAGGTCTTCTTCCCAGGGTCCATCCCCTGCAGCCAGGCCAGCTCTGGGCCCAGCGGGAGCTCAGAACTGGGCTCCCAGACAGCTCCTTGCAGAGGTCTGGACGCTTCTGCAGGGGATGACACAGTGCTCCTGCTGGGTATGGTTGCATTAAGTGGAAGGAAGGACGAAGAACACATTGTGGCCAGCAACCTTGCTGAGGCCACCCATGTCAATGCTGGGACTCCACCTACATCTGCTGAGTGCAGGGGAGGATATGTCAGTTCTTGATGCAGCTGTAGCAGTCTGGCTACCAGGCCACTCTGGGCACCATCTGGGTGCCAAAGGATGAGCTGTAGGCATCCTTTGCTAACAGGTCTCTGTCTCTGTCTCTCTCTCTCTCTCTCTCTCTCTCTCTCTCTCTCTCTCACACACACACACACACACACACACACACCCCTTGAGCTTCCCTTCTGTCTCTGAATCACTTGTTTTTTGTCTCTCTCTTTCCCTGTCTCTATCTTCATGTGCGGTCTCTATTTCTTTTTCTCCTACTCTTCTGTCTCCTTCTCTCTCTCTTTCATATGTTCACCAGTTTCAACAGACAATCATAATACTAACACTAAAAATACTAATATAGCTGATACTAGAATTTTACTAAATGCCTACAATGTGCAGAATATCACATTGGGCCTGGGGAAGGACAGGGGACAGTTGTTTGAGGAGCTCCCTAGCTAATGTGACAAATAAGCAATTTATTCACCACCCATTTAGCCAGAAAACATTTTTTAAGCATCACTATGTGTCAGGCATTTCTGGGTATTAGACATAGAATGAAAAAAACACAAAAAATTCCTGCACTCAAAAGCACAGAATTGAGATGGACAGATATATACGTGCACAAAAGAGAACTGCATTTTCTATGGTGTGAAGAGAAAGAATGAGGGCCAGGCTTTAGAGCAGAAGGAGTGTGGAGACCAGGGAAGAGGATTCCAGGGAAAGGGAATGATGGGTGTAAGAGGACCAGAGGTGGAAAAGAGCCAGAAGCAGGAACATCCTCAGGATGCTTTTTAAAATACTTTTTAAAATTAAGAACAACAACAAAAGAAAACACTCAGATTATGGTCCCAGGATATTTAGGAAGAGGAGTGGAATTCCAGGAATGGTGCTGAAGAATACGAGGGTCAGGGATGAATCGGGCAGGAAGAAGATTCGTGTGATGTCCAGGTTTCTGACTTGGACCACTGGATGGCTCAAGGTGCCGCACTCCTGGGAATGGCTTGAAGAAGATCAGGGTTCCAGTTTTTAACATCTCGAGTCTGAGCTACCTATGGGATAGGCAGGGAGACGTGGTTGTCAGGTTGGTTTGGATCAGTGAAAGAAGCATGTCAGTCTGGAGATGAGTCTGGAAGTTAGCAAGAGGAGGATTGATGCTGGGGATGGATAAACCTGCCTGGGGGACATGGGTGGTGTGAGAGTGGGGCTGGGGGCTCAGCCGAGAACTTTACTTTGTGACCCTTTCATTGAAGAGTGACCCGGAAGGGGCACCAGCAGAGCCCATGGATGACTGAGCAGAGGGAGGAAGGAGCTCCATGTATCCAGGAAGCCAGAGCGAGAAGAGCTTCTAGGAGGAGGGATGGGTGTCATGGTCAAACATTTCACAGATCCTTACTGTCTTCCTGAGAACACTGGCCTGTTTGGGGTGTGGATTCTTTTTACTGTCACATGCACCTTGACACATCTTGGTGTTGGGAGTCAGGATTGAGAGAAGACAAGAAATTCCTCAGAGGCTTTCAGGAAGGGCCCCTTCATTTAAAGACCCTGTTCCAGAAGGAGTGAAAGTAGGCCTCCTAGCCCTGTGAGTGAAAACCAGCTTTTCCAAACCACCCTTTCTCCTGGAAGGAACAGAGGTTGGGGAGGTTGGAGGCAGCCCTCTGTAGGACAGGAAGATGGATTTAATGACATGAATCCCCTGCTCCCATTGCTGGGTGGATGCAGAATTCATGCAGTGCTTTCTGCAGGGAGGTTAGAGGAGATGAATCCATTAATTACTGCCAGGAATGAAATGAAAGAAACAAAGAAATAAGCAGAGCCCAACAACAGAGCTGGAAGAGATACCAAAATGAGCTGCACACTGTGAGGTTGGAACTCACAGTAGTTTAAATTCCAACAGCCTTAGGGCTGCAAATCCCATTGCTGTGAGTCCAAGTGTTGATCCTGGGGTCATACTTCCTGTGTCGTAATCCGGGCTCCCATGGGCTATGATGTTTAACACCTTCATGTCTCAGCGGCCTAATTAGTAAAATGGGCATACTAATAGTCACTTTACTCAGATGGGTTATAAGTGAGTAAATCACTTCAACACAGGAAAAAAGCATTTACACTCAGCATTATTCCTGGTGAGTAGGAGTTGCCAGGAAAGACCACCTGTGCACAGCATCATTGTAGTTGTCATTGTCATCACCACCATCATTTCAGACTTCTGATGACATTGCTGCTTTTGCAACTCAGGAACGAAGAAATGGTGGGAAGTTGAGGAGCACTGGTTCAGCATTGATGTCTAGCAAGAAAGTTAGGTGAACCCTGCTCAGGCTAGAATCTCTGAGGTTAGGAACAAATGTCAGGTAGAGTTTTAAAAGTAGACACATTGGCAGTACTTTTATAAATTGTATTTTGAGGCTCCTATGAAATTCACAACTGGATATTGGAGTGAGCAGTTGGATATACAACTGAAAAATAAGACCAAGGAATGAGAAATAGGGAAACTTCAGAAAGGAAAGGGGTGAAATAAAGTGGTGGTCATTTCACATAGCTAGAGAGGTAGAAAGCGTGATACATCTGCACTGGGGAATGAGTCAAAGGCAGAGTCATAAGATTTGGGAAAAGACTCTTGTGATACCCCAAGAGTAAGCATATGGCTCCCCAACACCAGCCATTCTGGACATCACCACTCAGACTCCTGGCTCTAAATTCTCCTGGTTCCCACCAGCTGGCAAATAATAGCAAATTCAATATAACTTTTATTGCATGTCTGGCCTCCTTCTGAGTACTTTTCATCTAGTACCTGATTTAACCTTTGTGGCAAAATGATAAGGTAGGCAGCATTACTGTCCTAATTTTGCCAATGGGTAACTTAGCACAGGGAGACAGGAAATATAGTATGTGATGCAGCTTATTGCATAAGACTTCACAGAGACTAAATGATGGAACTAGTGACCAAAGTCCCCAATTCTATATACTGAATCTCTGTAAATGTCCAGCAACAATGCTGTTTAGGGAGGACATGAAATCTGGTAGATTATTATAGAAACTCTTGCCCAGGCTCTTCAAGTTTTTCTGTTTTCAACTTCATATGGTTTCTTTCTTCTTTCCACAAGTCCTAACTAAAATGCACACCTTTTATCCAGTAAGTATCCCTCAAACTCACCTGCATCATCTCTTAGCTTTACTTAAGCCATCTCACTTTTCACGTACTCTTCCTAGTCTTTCAAATTGTCAAATTCCTTTAAGCCTCGTGCTCAAATTCCTTTTTCTTCATAAAACCTTCACTCAAGTCCATAGTAATTTCATGATATTTAAAATTCCTTTTTCATCCCTTGATACCCCCCCTATGTGAGAAAGATCTATCTTTCAACTTCCTATTATCTATCTTTTATTTTACTCTTTGTTTATAATTTGGGTTTCTCATCTAAGAAAAACCATGCGACAGTTAAGCACGTGTGTCTGATTTGTTTCACTTAACATTATGGTCTCACAGTGCATCCATTTTCCTACAAACGACTTGGGAATTAAGATGTGTTATGTATGTGTACAATTCCACACAAGGAATATAAACATTATGTACTACAAACATGTACCAATAAAAATTTTTTAGATTCCCATGATATTTGTTATTTACACTTTTATGTAAATCATTAAATGTTCATTTATTCAATGCTCATTCACCTTTGTCTAGCACCTCTTGTATGTCGCTGGGTAATATGAAGATGAACGAGACCCATCTATAAAGGGCTTACAGTATAATTAGGGAAAGAGACATAAAACAAATCATCATTGCTGTAATAAGCACTTTATAGTAGGGCTGTGTTCGAGACAAGGCCAACTCAGAGGAGTAAATGATCAGCTCTCTTTGGAGAAGTTAGAAAAAGCTTCACATAGAGAATTTGGCCACTATCCTGGTCTTAAAGAATTACTAGTGGCTTGTTAGGTGAAAGATGGGGTAGGGAAGTGGTGAGGAACACTGCAGGTTATGGTATGCCAATTGCAAAGATATGAAGACACGGCTGGTAGCAGCATGTGATCTATTATATATTAAATAACTATTTGTGTCTTATATTCAATTGGAACATATTTATGCCATTTTTTTCAGCTAGGTGACATTTAACCAGGTCCCTGAATCTGAACCTTGAGATTGTTCCTAGTGGGCAGTTCCCAGGGCAGGGGACAAGTGGACTAATTGATCAGATATGACGTGTTTGTTTTGTATTTGTGCAGACCAGGGATGCTCTTACCACCATTCTCCATGACCTGAGACCCCAGGATCATTTCAGCATCATTGGATTTTCCAACCGGATTAAAGTGTGGAAGGACCACTTGGTACCAGTCACTCCTAGTAATGTCATAGATGGCAAATTCTACATTCACCTCATGTCTCCCAGTGGAGGTAAGAATGATCCTTCCTTTCACACCAGCTTTGGCATGATAACAAGCAAATTTTCTGCTGTGGTCTTGGTTAATTTCACTTTGATGATCTGGAAACATTTGAAGCACTCGTATCAGTTTTATCTTATTTGAGATTTTTTTCATTTTTCATATATTCATTATTTCCCATCCAAGAAAAAGCACTGCTTTACCAAATAAACTTCATTTGGAACTTGATCTTGCCTGGCTGGTACTTAGACTTACCATGGTATTTACTTCCATCCTCCAAAAGTAGTATAATCTAAGAACTGTTTAATTATTTGATGAGAGGAAAAAAAAGATTTAATATTATAGTTATTGTCTCTGACAGGAAGTTGATAAGACTGTAACCTGGAGGGAAGAGATTCCTCTTCATCTTTGCAGCCCGATTCCTAGCATGGTTTCTGAAATGCTGTGCATGCTCAATAAATGTTTAACTGAATTTATTTAATTAGAATTATGTGTGTGTGTCGGTGGGAGGTGATTAAACAGCTTCAGAAAACAGCTGTCATATATTATGTTCTTTTGGAATCCAAACCTTAGAAACTCTATTGGTTTCTTCTTTTTTTTTGACATTTCATTGCCTCTACTCTGCAAGTGAAGAGCAGATTAATTTGCTTCTCTAAGAGGTATAACTTCAGGATTGGAAGTGTATATTCTGAAGTCAGACTGCCTAGATTTGAATCCATCAGCCATTCAACTTCTTTGTACTTCAGTTCCCACATCTGCAAAATGAGGAGAATAATGGAGTTGTTATTGGGATCAAATGGGTTAAAATATTCAAAGTGTACAGAATGGTTCTGGTGTGTAGGAAGTTATCTTTGTGATGTGGCCATTGTTTTTGCTCACCTGAGTAGTCTCCTTGGTGGCCCCCAGGAACGTCAGGCAGCTTTGCAGGATTCTTCTTGCAGAGAGCACCTCACTGTTGCTGAGTGGGCTGGAGAAGCCTCGCCATAACCTAGGTTTGATTCCAAGCCCTGCAGTGCCATTGGCACCTGAGTGCAATCAGTGAAGCTAAATCCACCCTTTGGCCCCAGCTCTCCTTGGCTTTAAAGTGGAGTGAGAGATTTGGCATAGCTCCTAAGTACAAATTAAAAAGAATACAACACCTGCCAGGTGGTATGTGCCTACTCATCCAGAGGCAGCAAGAAATGAGACCCACATTGCAAAAGGAAGTGAATGATTCCAAAGAAATGTTAAAGACTGTTTCAACTGTAACTTTGCTTCTGTTTGGAATCTGAATGCATCTTAGCAGGCATTATAAACATTTTTGTCACGAGCACGGACTTAGCTATTTTTTTTTAAAGCCAGAAATGTTGGAGGATTTAAAGTAATGAGGAAATGATCTGCCTCTTTCAAACATTGTACATTTTGCAGGTAGCTAAAAATCACTCTAGACAGGATGATGGAGGATGGTGAGGGTGACAGAACTCTACATTTACTAAAAATAATGAATTGGATGCTTACAGTGTGATTTTTTTGGTATGCAAATTCTAGCTCAACCATTAAAAAATAAGTGGAATTAAAATAGGTGATTTTTTTGGCATGGAAATTTTACCTCAAGCTATTAAAAAAGTGACTTAAGGATCTAGATGTTCAAAACTCTCAGTTTTGCTTGGTGATGATGGAACAGTAGTGGCTCAGTTGAGTGAAATTCTTAGCTAACCCGGAAACCTCATTTTAACTGGGGTTTCAACCTCACCTAACCACCCACCTCTCTATATACCAAGTAGACACTTATTTGCCAGCTTCTACACACCCTGTCACATAGCTTTAATTTGAGCTGCTGACGACAAGCACCTTTCTAAAGGAAAAGTTCCAGGGTCCAGGAGTGTGCATTTCAATGGTTCCTTCCATTGTGGGTTCTAATAAGCGGAGGTAGCCCTGAAGGAGCAGCAAGTAAGGAACGGAAAGAGAATGAAGGGAACTAAGTAGTTCCATCAGCGCCACCTGGTAACATTTGGAATCACCTGAGATTGTGCCTAGTTGCCCTACCCCGCTTCCTTATTCTGTGTGCCATTCTTCTCTCTGTGACTCTTTCTCCCTTCAAATTCCTGCCCCCAACACCTTCCTGTTCTTTTCAAAGCTAGTCCCAGAAAAGGGTGGAGAAGCAATTAATGCTAAGGTAGTGAGAACTTCTACACTAAGGTAACATCAGTTACCTTGAGAAGAAGGTTTTCACAGCGGGATTACCCCATGCCATTTATATTTATCTAGTGAACACTTGCCAGGTTTCTAGCCAAGCTGAGGGTTCCACGCAGCTGTGAATGTGCACTCAGGGTCAGAAGGTGAATACAGAGGTGTGAGCTGTCTTATGTTATGTCCCACAGGCACAGACATCAATGGGGCTCTCCAGGCAGCCATCAGGCTCCTCAACAACTATGTGTCCCACAATGACATCGAAGACCGGAGTGTGTCCCTTGTCATCTTCCTGACAGATGGGAAACCCACGGTAGGGGAGACTCATGGCCCCAAGATTCTCAACAATACCAAGGAGGCTGCCCAGGGTCAGATCTGCATCTTCACTGTTGGCATTGGCAATGATGTGGACTTCAAGCTGCTGGAGAAACTGTCACTGGACAACTGCGGCCTCACACGGCGCGTCCATGAAGAGGAGGACGCGGGTGCACAGCTTATTGGGTTTGTTTTCTCTTCTCAGGAAGAGGAAATGCTATCTAAGGGGGCTGGGGGTTGGATTCCATAGAAATCCAGACGAGAGTTTGTTTTTCCTGTACCTCACATCTACTCCAAGTCCTTCTAAGTCACTGGTCTCATCCTGGGTTTGGAAAGTAGGCAGATCAGGGTTCAAATTCTAGTCCTGCTTTGTGGCTTTAGGCCAGACTTTAAGACTATCTGTGCCTCAGTTCCTCATCCATAAGATGAGAATTATAGTTAGCTGACAGTATTTGAAGAGAAAACTTTTGTAAGTTAGTGATACAATGGCTCTTTATATTAGGCATTTAAAGAGTCCTTATGGTTGTAATTGCCTTCTTGATATTTTTAGTACAATTCAATGATCATTTTTTAATTTGGAAGGAAAATAGCCAGTTTAAATTGATAATTTAATGATAATCATCATAATAATAATTTAGCAAAGATACTTTAAATAATAATCAGATTATTATTTTGAGATAGAGAAGAAACTAGAATTTAGGCCTTCTAACACAAAGGTAACTTCCCTTGGATACCATGATTACAGTATGTAATTTTGCTACTAACACAATGGAGTGTCCACTTGCAGTTCAGCATGGTATGACATCATCTGTATTTCTTTATAATTTTTATAATTTTTAAAATTTTTATTAGTACATATTTGCATACATAATGATTACATTCATAACAGGGAGTTAGTACATGCACATAACACATCTTAATTCTTTTTTTTTTTTCTGTACCAGGGATCAAACTCAGGACTTTGTGCTTTCGAGGAACCACTGAGCTAAATCCTCAGCCCACATCTTAATTCTTGACATGAATAGCATATATTGTAAAGGAGAAGTGAGGTTGAGGTACCTTTATAGATGTTCAATGGCTATAACCAAAGACATTTAGTAATGATAAATCTCACTGAAATTCTAGAGTATACAGCAAAGACCGGCAGTTAGTATGGAACTGGCCACCAGTTTTCTTCCTGCATTTTTATGGAACATTTAAATGAAAACAAGAATTTGTTTCCTATACTTTAAAACATCTTTAAAACTAGACTCAAGGGCCACTGAATGTACCAAATTGAGATTTGGTAAGGGGTTCACAGTGAAAGTAATTACTTGGAAACAGATTGATTGCCCTCTTGATAGTACTAAAAATACTATCCATTCTAGCACTAAGTGAGAACTTAAAATTTGCCTAGCATTTCTCCAGGCATCATCTCATGTGACCCTCACAAAATCCTAAGACAGTGATGGTGAATCTTTCAGAGACTGCAACCCCAAACCCACTTATTTAATGCAAAGTGCCAACACTACAACTAAACCTGAATACTGAGGTTTTAGTTTAGAAAAAACAACTCATACATTAGCATTTTGATCTTAAAAGAAAAACAAACAATGTGCACACCATAGTTGCACCACCACTGTCCTAGGAGGTTCTAGGCATATCAAGGTAGATGCTATGCTGCCAGGCAGAGATGGCCAGGTGAAAAGGCTGACCTAAGAGACACCTTCATTGCTTCCTCCTGTAACAGAGGATGGGCTAAATTCTGGTCCATGCAATCAATCATCAGGGACTCAGGTTCTTTCTAGCCTATTGCTCTTCCCCACGTACTTAGGTATTGTTCTTAACTGGAAGGTTGAAATTCAGGCACTATCATTTCCACATTGCAGCCTCAGAAAGAGAGAAAGAAAAGAAAGCCATTGAACGCGATTTTATTTTAGGCAAATCTCTTGTCACTTATATTCCATTAGTGACATGGTCACACAGCCTTAATTAGTGCAGTGGAGAACAGGAAATGTCTTTTGTAGGCACTACTAGATGAGTGCCTAGTTAGAACTCAGATATAAAAGAAAGGAAGAATGGACTTGGAGACATAGCTGGTAATCTGCCAAAGTAGCTCAGTACTAACTGTTAACATATTGGTTTCATAGATGAAGAAACTGTCATATTCCTTAGAACACAGAGCAAGGAAATGGCTGAGATGGAAGTTGAACTCCACATCCCATGGTGTGTAGATCTTTGGAAAGGGGACTTTGTACCCTTACTTAGCAAGAAGCAGCCACATAACAGAGCCACAAGAAAAGCTATCAGAAACAAATACAAATAATGTGCCACTTAAAGTGCATCTGTAACATGTATTTGGTTTTTTTGTGTTTTGTTTAGTTTTGTTTGGTACTGGGGATCGACCTTGCATCCTTGTGCTTGCACAGCAGGTGGCAAAACCACTGAGCTAAATCCCCAGCCCTATTTGGTTTTAAGAGAAAAGTTTTCAGGAGCCCTTTGAGAAACTTAGGTGTGTACAAGGAAAATATATTAAGAGTCGTGAGGGTGATCTTGAAATTGTATCACACGAAGAATAATTCATGAAAGTAGGTGTTGATTAGGCAGCATAGAAGGAAGACTTCAGGGAACACACAGCAATGTCTTTTGAGCATTTAAATGGCTGTCATGTTGAAGATGGGTTAGACTAGTTCTCTGTTGCTCCAGAAGCAACACTTAGATGGCTGGGTGGAGATTTTAGGGAGGAAATTTTAATCACTTCTAAGGATGTTCTCCCTCATCATCAGAGCAGTTGACAGAGAGGCTCAAAAGCTCTGTGAGATAGGAGTACTCTCCCACCAGAGGAATTTGAGCTCCTGATGGATGTCCTCTGCCACAAAGATTGTGCTGTGGACTGAGATGGACTTGATCACTGCAAGTCAGATCACACCCCTATGAGAGATGTAATTTGCTGCCAGACAGGCCCTGATTCTTTCTGTTCCTCCCCTGCAGGTTCTATGATGAGATCAGGACCCCCCTACTTTCTGACATCCGTATCGATTATCCCTCTGGCTTAGTGGAGCATGCCACTAAAACTGTGTTCCCCAACTACTTCAACGGTTCTGAGATTGTCATTGCGGGGAAGCTGGTGGACAAGAAGACAGATCAGCTGCATGTGGAGGTCACTGCCAGCAACAGTAAGAAATTTGTCATCCTAAAGACAGATGTGCCTGTGGAGCCTCAGAAGGTGGGGAGTGGTGTCCCAGGAAGCCCCAGTTCCAGGGGTGATGGAGAGGAGGACCCCAACCACATCGAGCGTCTCTGGAGCTACCTGACTGTGAAGGGGCTGCTGAGCTCCTGGGTGCAGAGTGACAATGAGCAGGAGAAGGAGAGACTGAGGCAGAAGGCGCAGGACCTGGCCATGAGCTACCACTTCCTCACCCCCTTCACCTCCATGAAGCTGAAGAAGCTGCTGCTTCATGAGGACACACTGGAGGTCGCCCGGGGCATGTCTGCTGTGACAGGACCTGAAACCGTGATGCAGAGCCTGCGGGGATCCACTATGCAGCCAGGTAGTGCAGCATCCTTGTGGCCAGGCACACTTGATCTTGTTTCTGACTCTTTGTAAGGTTGTGGCAACCTCAGCAGGAGTCTGTTTTATTTTATCAGATTATAATTTTTATAAACAAGAGCCCTACATGCAGCAGGAAGTCTTCAGAAAATACGTGAGATTGTGTGTTTGTATTGTTATAAACTGTGGCTTTCAAGGGAAATGAGAAAACATGGCACATGGACTGAGAAATGTGGCCATTGGTCAGCCCATCAATAAATCACAAATAAATCCAGTGCCTGCCATACTCCAGGAATGACTGGAGGCACCAAGAAGAACAAACAGACATAAATATTCAGTTTCAAGTGCCTTTTTTTTTGATACTGGGGATCAAACTCAGGGCCTTACACTTGCGAGGCAGGCATGGCACCACTGAGCTAAATCCCCAAACCTTAAGTGCCTTTTTATATTTTTAAATACTTCAGAGTTAGGTCACTTTATGTGTGTACCTGTTTTTATTTTCTTGAGAAGTTTGTGAAGAACCAAGATATCAGTTCTTGAGAGAATCCACCCAGAATCTACACAGAGGCAGCCATGCTCACTCTTACAACACAATTACATTTCTCATTGGGAATTGTACCTTTACATAATGCATCTTGGTTCTTATTTTTTCCCCATTCCTAGCCCTCCCTTCACCCC
>NW_004624775.1:2464644-2541654 GCF_000247695.1 Heterocephalus glaber | reverse complement strand
GTTCTACCTAACCTCTGTTCCAACTGGTTCAACGTTTCTATTTTAATATTTAGATCTTTAATCCATTTAGATTTTAGTTTAGTGCATGGTGAAAGATATAGGTCTAGTTTTAATCTCTGGCAAGTTGAAGCCCATTCTTTCCAGCACCATTTATTAAAGAGGCTATCTTTCCTCCAGTGAGGGTGTCTGGCTCCTTTGTCGAAGATGAAATGGCTGAGTGTGTCAGTCATGCTCACTCTTGATGGCAATTTGACAGGAGCAAGAGGGAGAAAAGGCTGTGAGATCAAGACAGAGGGGTGTATTCTGGATAATATCCATTTGTGGAAAGTGGTGTGTTTTTATTAGGTTCCTGTCAAGTTCCTTCAGCTAAAAAAGGGAGCCGAAGTTAGCCAGGCCTTGTGAGACAGTCCACAGACCCTGTCTTCTTTATTCTTCACACTCCAAACTCTGATGAGCACCAGAGTGTGGGAGAGAGAATATGAAGTATGGATCCAGTGAGCCTCCTGGGCATCTGTGAGGCCCAGGGCAGATTTTTGTATCTCCATTTCTGTGCCTCTAAAATGGGAGCAATAATAATGCTTCTGAAGGCCTACGGCAAGCATTAATATGGAAGTCTTTGGCACATAATGAGTGTTCTACAAATATGAGCCATCCTTTCCCATGAGATGTGTAGTTCTGGACATTTATTGAGAAATCCTTACCCTTCTCAGAGGCGACAAAGAATCTTGCTGTTTTAGAAAGAGTGGAGCCTTTCTAAAAGTTAGTGTAATTTTTGTTCTGATTAAAAGCAGGCTAGAGGAGAGCATTAACTCATCTGAAAGATCCATGCCACATCTAGGAAAAATGCCTTTTTGAATAAGGTCTTCTATTATATGTCAGCAGCTCAAATCTCGGTAGATTCAGGAGAGAGCAGACACAAATAGTAATGGACTCCAAGGACCAGGCACACAGACAAGGAAACAACCAACATTAGAGAATAAGGAGCTTTTTCAAATAGATTTCAGAAAGATTTTCCTGAAGTGTCAGTGACATAAGACAGCTCTCCTTTTTCCAAAGCTCTGGTGTTTTCTTTTCTTTCTTTTTTTTTTTTTTTTTTTTTTTTTTTTTTTTTTTTTTTTTTTTTTTTTGAGTGTCTATAGCAATTGCTACTTTTTTTTTTTTTTAGTATTGAAAATTCAATGCAGGGCTTTCACACTGAACTACAATCACCAGCCTTTTTATTTTTATATTTTGAGACAGGGTATCATTAATTTGCCCTGGCTGGGCTTGAACTTGGAATCTTCCTGCCTCAGTCTCCCAGAGTGCTGGGACTACAGACGTGTGTCACTGCGCCCGGCATAACTACCACTTCTCCAAGCCATGCCCCAGTCCAACTACTGCCTCCTCCTTCCTGGTTCATCCGCACTCTGCCCATATTCTGTGCCAGAGACTAGGATGGAGAATGCTTAGACCCTTTTATCTTTAATTTCTCTGAGGATAAAGACCAGTGAAGAGGAGCGTAATTCACCTTATACACTATTTGAAATAAAATAGTGATCTTATTTACAGAAATTAATTTTCTTTTAGGTTATACGTTAATGAAATATTTATTCAATTGAGTTACTTTGAATACTTGGTGTTTCAAAATGCTTTATGAATTAAGCTTACACATATATTTGTGGACACTGGACTCTAGCCATGCCTTTTGGTTTTAACTTTTATTGCGCTAGAAACCAAATAACATGAAATTTACCCCCCTAACCATTTTTAAGTGTGCAGTTCAGTAGCATTACATATATTCACAGAAATCACAGAAAATAAAAATAGAATCTAATTGGTTCTAATTGGTTTAAAATAATTAAGCCTCCACAGTTGATATCACAGTTATGTCTTTTGAGGCCAGGCTCTGCCTTTAAACTAAATGATGTTTTGGATTCTTTTGGTTATTACAAATGTATCTGAAAGCTGGGCATTACTCATCTCAATCTGCTTTAGTGCATCATCTTTAATGAATAACAGTGTTCTTTTCCTTTCCTTTTTAGGACCTACGCTGAAGAAACCATATGACCCCAAAATCAAACTCTCTAAAACATCAGGTAAAGAAAAGGGTGTGGTTGAATGTGAATTGAGAGTAAGGACTTTTTAGAACGTGAACCCCGGGGAATTCCCTGAAGCCAGTTAAAATAGCGGCTCATAGAAGAAGGCATCACGACCTGTATTTCTATAGCTCGAGCCTGCAGTGTGAGGCAAATGCCCAGAACCAGGGCCATCTTCAAGCCACTGCTTAAACACTGTGGAGAGACCACAGTCTCCAGGAAGCCTGTCAAGAGCCTCGAGGGAAGAAGAGACAGACTGCAGAAGCACATTCTGATCATGGCTGAGTTTAAGGGGCATTGGCTTTAGAGATTTAAAATGTACATGCTTTCAACCTCAGGTGTCACAGACACAAAAACAGTGTTATAAAAATTTAAATGTCTGGAGTGATAGGCAGGATTTTTTGTTTTGTGTTTTTAAGTTGTTGGCCTTAGAAGGAAAAGGACAGATTTAAAATGCCATAATATTTTCTTTTGGCAGCTTCCTGGGATGACAATAAAAGTCAGGATGGGGCAGCTGGGTTTTATTCTTCCAGTGGACAGGCCTTGAGAGAATTTGGTTGCTTTCACCATGAAATTCCTTGAGGCCCCTGTGAATGGCAGCATATAAAGAAATACAGGTGTTTGTCTTCTGATGATGGAAAAAATAATGGCCCCCAGAGGAGACATTCTCACCCACATTGTTCTCACCCACATTGGGACTCTTTAGGTGTAGCTTATGTGACAGTTCTCTGAGAGATTTTATGTGCTCCAAACTCATTATTTCTACTCAAAGCATCTAAAGCCCTCTACAAGAAAAGATGTTGCTTGTTTCAAAATAATAATGGAGAAGTCCAAAAGTGATTATTGCAGACAATGTCCAAGAGGAAGGATGTCTCGCATTCCATAGAGCACATATGTTCAAGGGAACTGCATTCCATCCATGGGAGCCTGCGGATTTCTATCCCTATGGCTAATCTCCAGGACATGCCTGTTTTATGGACTTGCATGGACAGCACATTGACAGAAAGCAGTAAAGACTTTTCTCCTCGGGGTGTCAAGGGTTCTTCTGAGTAATGCTGGGTTTTCAGCAGCTACAGAAAGGATGTGAATTCACTATCAGCTGGAAAAGATGACTCCTCTGGACCCATATGTATAGCATACACAGGGACACACTTGTTCATGTGCACCTGAACAAAAGTAGAGAGGTTTCCCAAACATGCTATGTTTCGTGTCTAAGTCAGAGAGAAACTCAATCTCCAATCTACTGAGAGAAGAGAACTGATGTAAACACTTGGGAAATGTTTGGTCTGTGCAGTAAGAAGGAAGGGTGTTCATATGTAGCAGAGGTGAAAATTGGGAGAACAGATAACAACCAGAGGCCAGCTGAGCTTCATGGTCTCAACTGTGGACAAATAGTTGAGAGCAATGAAGTCAGTATGACCCAAAGGAGTGATTCCACTGTCATCACTAGCTGTTCTGCCCACCTTTCTAGGGACTCTGTGCTCATTTGTCATTGTCCCTAAATGGGGCCAGGCTCTTAGTGCCTACAGGCAAAGATGGCATACAGCTGGCACTGTGAAAGTTTATGGCAGTCTGTGGCTTGTTTTCTCATAGACAAGGAAGGTTCTCCTCACTCTTTAGATGGGCAGTAAAAGGATAGAGCAAATGAATGGGAAAACCCACCTAGAAAATGGAAGGCTATGGACTCAGTAACCGTTGATGGTGTAGGACAATATCTGTCATTCATTTTAATACCCCTTGCCTTCAAAGCCTAGTTGTCTACACTTAACAGAGGTATGGTGAAAGGAGCATTAGATCTACGTTTAGAAGACCTAGGGTCAATCTTCACCAGGCACTAACTGGATGACTTTGGGGAGTCACTTCCCTCCTGTGCATTCCTTATTTAGCAATTGAAGGCACTTTCCTTCCAGTGCCGTCCTTGGGATTAAATACATAATTACACATTGAAGGCAGCCAGTAAGTGTCTGTCTTTCTTTCTCCTTTGTGCCTTCCCTGGCAGTGGATGGTGATCCCCATTTTGTTGTGGATTTCCCTTTGAGCAAACTCACTGTCTGCTTTAACATCGATGGACAGCCCGGGGACATCCTACAGCTGGTCTCTGATCACATGGGCTCCGGTAAGTTCTGGCCTTAATGTGTCATCGGGGCCAGGACCAGGGAGGTGTTCTACCTACTTGTGTTTTAGGATGAATGACCAGCTGTATAAGGACACATGGTGGATGGTCAGTGGGTACTGTGATGATTGCTACAGCGAGTGGGCGGTTCCTGACTTGGAGTCAGCCCGATGTGCACTTAGGCCCACACTGTGCAGCTTCAGTGTGGCCTTGGACACAGTCCTCACGAGCTGCAGTGGCCTCCCTTGTAAAAACAGAGACAGTGATACTCTGCTGGCCTCACAGTATATTATGAAGTGAATCAAGTGAAGTAACGGTTATGAAGTAGCTTCAGAAATGTTCAAGTGTTACAGACGTTCATGACATATTAGTGTCACTATGTCTTTCTATTCAAAAGCTGTAATGGTGGGGAGATAAGAGACCCAAACTCATATGCCCTGGTTCCTTGATAACTCAGAGGTAAAGCCCAGATGTTAACCACACAGCTCTGTGTGTCAGCAGCATATAGGTAAAAACAGAGCTGGTCCCCATCGGCCTAGAGAGGGACCGGGGAAAAGCCATTGGCACAGAAAAGGCTATTGTTCAAGGCAGGTAACCATACTTGGGCACAACCATGTGGACAGCCACACGGGCCAGCTTTGTGGGGACCATGTGGTATTTTTCAGTGCTGAGAAAATGAGGGGCTTAGAAGTTCAGGTTGCAGAGCATCTCCCAGCAAGGTGACACATGTAATATATTTATGTGAAGTTTGGTCTTAGGTCTCCTTGATTATATTTTTCTCTTTCAGGCCTTCCTAGCCTCAGAGCTAAGTTTTTAATGTTTATAATACCACAGGGTGCAGGGAAGAGATGGGAACCTAACTGTATCCCTCCCTGGAAGTGCCTTCTCTCTTGAGAGCTGTTCCTATGGTTTCTAAATTCCCTAAATTAGCTGGGCATGGTGGCACATGTCTGCAAACTCGGGAGGCTGAGGGAGGAGGATTGCTATGAGTTCAAGGCCAGCCTAAGCTACATAATGAATTCAAGGTCAGCCTGAACTATATAGTGAGACCCTGTCTCAAAACAAAAAAGTAAATTCTCTAAGTTGTCCAAGATAGAACCTCAGCCTGGACAAGAGAGAGGTTTGAGGGTGAAAAGCAGGGTTTGGCTGTGGCTGGGATTGCTCCTCTCCTTCAATCTTTTCCCCAGGGAAGTCACTTTTCTCCTTGTATAACTAAGAAGTTGCCAGTCAAGATTTATTAGGAAGATGATCCTCAAAGCAGAGAAACCAAAAGCTAATTATATAGCAATCTTTATTTATTAAAAATTGCCTCTTTGCCTGAGAACAAAGCATATCCAACATGCATCAACTAATTTGTTCTCAGACATCACCTGTGCAATTGCACCTGCTGCTGGCCAGCTTCACAGCACGGAACCCTGGGGGTTTGACCTCATGCAAAAGATGAGTCCAGGAAAGCTGAGCTTATGTTTGGGGTGCTGCAGCAGAAAAAGAGGCTTATGTTTGATGGCAGTAAACAGCTCACACATATCCCACCCCTTGCATCCTCGTTCATGTTCTCTTAATTTTATATTCTCCTTATTTTCCAAAATGAAGGAATTGAAGATTAATGTTTAAATGACTTGATCTAAGGGTGAAAAAATTTGAGTTTTGGGAATTAAAAGTTTCCAGTTTACCATTCTCTCCCCCTGCTCACTGGCATCAAAGGATCTCTAGGTTAGGATCAGTGGTAACTGGTAAATACAAAACATATGTCAGGACCCACAAGGCTCTGCCACTACAATCAGTCCCTGGAATGAAAGCACACAAATATGGAAGCCCTTCTGTGATACCTTGACCCAAACCCAAAACCTTCCCACAATCTAAGTTGCCAGTCAAACATGGAGGAAACTCCCTTGTGGTCTCGTGTTCAGATTCACATGGCAACCACCAAGTGGCTTGAACCAAGTGGCTTGAATGTGGGAATTGGTGCTAGAGACATGAAAATAAGGAAGGAGGAAGGAAATTCTGACCTGGTCCCTTTGGCAGAAGGGTGAGACCAATTTTTTTAACTACCATTCTCTTGCCCTTGCCTTTGAGGTGTGACGGTGAATGGAGAGTTAATCGGGGCCCCTGCTCCTCCCAATGGTCACAAGAAACAGCGCACTTACTTCCGCACCATCACCATCCTCGTCAATCGGCCAGAGAGATCTTACCTCGAGATCACACCCAGCAGAGTCATCTTAGACGGTGGCGACAGGCTGGTCCTCCCCTGCAACCAGAGCATGGTAGTGGGGAGCCGGGGGCTGGAAGTGGCTGTGTCTGCCAATGCAAATGTCACTGTCACCATCCAGGGCACCATTGCCTTTGTTGTTCTCATTCACCTCTACAAAAAGCCAGCACCCTTCCAGCGAAACCACTTGGGCTTCTACATCTCCAACAGCAAAGGCCTTTCCAGCAACTGCCACGGACTGCTAGGTAAGCCACTGGTGTATTCATGCGGAGTTTAGAGGAGTTAGATTTCCCAAGTGTAGCCCAGACTGCCAGTATTGTTAGGTTGATTGAGAAATTTAGTAGGCATTGGGTACTTATATGTACAGATGTCCCTTGGTATCCACAGGAATATGGTTCCAGGATCTCCCAAGGATACCGAAGTCCGAGGATGTGCAAGTCCCTTACCTAAAATGGTGTAGAATTTGTATAAAACCTGCACACATTCTCCCATGTACTTTAAATCATCTCTAGGCTACTTATCACACCTGATACACTGTCAGTACTATGTAAATAGTTGTTATACTCTATATCTAGGGAATAATAACAAGGAAAAAAGTTTATGTTCAGTAAAGATGCATTTTCTTTCAAATATTTTCAGTCTGCAGTTGATTCAATCCACAGATGCAGAATCCCATGGGTACAGAAAGCTGATTGTATGTTTATGAAAATTAGATTTCTTGCCTCCTGATGACTTTCTGGCATAGAAATAAGCATTGTTAACGAGTTCTCACTAGTCTTCTGGGAAGGAGTGCAAAGAAAGGGAGAGTAATCATCTTAAGGTCTGGTTCCTTGTCCCTTTGCAAAGAACAGAGAAAGGGCAGCCAAGGCCCAGGCCCAGCATGAGAGACAGATGTCTTTCCTAGGAGTCATCACATTGCTGTGAGAGCCACCAGGCCACCCCAGCCGGTCTTCGTCAATGTGTGATTTTACGTAGGCCCCTTGTCCAAGACTAAAGAGTGAGCCATTGCCAGGACTCAGTTTAAAAAGAAGATTTCCTAGTGCTTGAGCTGGATAAATTCTGCCGAGCTGATGCCAAGCATAAGCTTTGTCTCACAGGTGCAGATCTGTGCTGCCCTGGCCTAGCACTGCCCTGACTTGACCTGGAACATTCTGAGGAGAGTGTCAGGGACAACCTGGCCTGACGACTTTCCACACTCCACCCTGGTGTGTGCCCACCACATGGAGGGCATGGAGGGGACTTATACCCATGCCCTATTTATCTGTGCTCCACTTGCCCTTCTGACTCCAGAGGAGACTGGCTATCTCCATTTGTTGGTTAGGTGACCTCCCAGCATTAGCAACAGGCCGGCTTCTGGAAGTGGCAAGCCACTATGTGTGGGAGCTCAGCACACTCCTCTCCAGGTTACATCACCAGGCTGGACAATGTGTGACAGCCCCCAGGAGAGTCTGACCTAGGATTGTGGTCAGTGAAAACCCCTCCTGCCCAGCTGACCATGGTGACACACCTGTAATCCCATGAGGACCTGTCTCAAAATAATAAATTAAAAAAGGGCTGGGGATGTGTCTCAGTGTGAAAGCCCTGGGTTCAATTCCCAGTACCACAAACAAACAAAAAACCCTTTTGATACTGATGCTGCTGATAGACTACACCTCAATGCATTTAAGAAAAACATTTATTAGTATATGTTTGCAATACTTAATACATACATTCATCTCAGGAAATTCATACATAAACATGCTTCTTGATCATTTTTACTCCCCTTTCCCACATCCCCTTTTCATCTCCACAGGGTATACTTCCTTTTCTCATCATCTCTCTTTATTTTTCTCTTCAAATGATTTACATTTTGTGTCTTTTTGTTTTCCCAGGTCAGTTCCTGAACCAGGAGGCCAAACTCACAGAGAAGCCCGCAGGGCACAGCAAAAATCTTACTAATTCACCCCTCCCTCAGACTGAAGGGATGTCTGAGACCATCCTACAGGTGAAAGAGCACCGAGTCCCAGTGGTCTGGAAACAAAGGAAGATTTACAATGGGGACGAACAGATAGACTGCTGGTTTGCCAGGAACAATGCCGCCAAACTGATTGATGGGGTGTATAAAGATTACCTAGCATCTCATCCATTTGACACAGATACAACCTTGGGCCAGGGAGGATCCACTGGATCTGAACCCAGCAGCATTAATTAATGACAGCGCATGAAAGGGAAGTAACAGTGGGGGACACTGAGGCACAGCTGTCCTTGTTACCCTTGCATGCCTCTGCTCTTGCAACAAGCCACTCTGCAGCCTAGGGCTGATGTCTGCTGAAGCAAGGGGTAAGGCAGAAGGCTTGAGTGAAGATACTGTTTCCCTCCCTTTCCTCCTTCCTCTTCCTTCCTCTGCAGCCCCTCATCTGCAGTAGACAAAACTGGGAGCATCAAGTGGAGAAAGGTCGTAGTTAAAAGCACTAAAGCTCCTACGTTATACCATGTGGCTTGTCCCTCTTGTAGCCTACCATAAGGTAACTCTTTCCATGTAACAAGGCTGCCATGATATTTATTTGCCCTGTTGAAATGGCCAAATTCTGCTTTTTTGAGTTATATTCATACCTAGGAATCTCTCCTTTTAGTTCTGCTGTTTTCTCCAGATGTGCCATCCCTGACTTCTTCCTCAAACACACCTTCCATTAAGTCCCAGGGCACCAAGCATTCAAATAGCATATAAATTGGATCATCGTAAATAGTTAAGGCTTTTCTTAAGAGAACATTTTTTTCTGCTGTGGAATTATGTCCTTAAAAACTAGTTTTCATTTTAAAAATGATTAAAAATAGAAAACCTATGTCCCAGATACTGATCTCTTTTTAATGGGCTTTGTAGACCACTTGACTTTACTGTTAGACTTTCTCCAATTTATGGTGGATGTTTTCAACTGGCCTCTCTTGGTGCTGGAAAGTTGGCCAGTCAAATGACCAATCTTTTACTTGGATCTCTTCAGCATTTGTCATGATTCCTGGACTTTTCTGCCTTTAGCCTTCCAGGAGGTGATGAGTTATGTGTAGAGTGCTGGGATTGGAGGAAGAGCCAGCAAGAGTGAGCCCAGCCTACAGCGAGAGTAGGCCTGCACATTCTCTGCAGGAATGCATATGCGCAGGAGATCTAAAAAGCCTTTCCACATGGCAGATGGGCACAAGACTGGAGATCAGCCTGAGCCGGGGGCTTTGGTTCCAGAACTTGGACAAACTTGAATCCCTAAGGAAAAGATTAAAATTGGGAGCTTGAGGTAAAAAAGTCACCGAGTGTAACTGGCTCTGTCTGGATGCCCTTAGTCAAGCCTGGTCCTGTTATTAGAGGGAACAGGGGCTGCTGATGGTCCTTTCGCTCTCCTTGGTAGCACTCACTCTGCTCTGCCTTCATGACTCAAGGCCTGTGCATGAGGAGGCCGGACAGAAGTGATAGGTGGAAGGGGCTGTGCAGCCAAACCACAGAGCGAGAAAGAATGTGGCCGGGAAAAGACATGGGGCCAGGGTGAAGGGCTTGGTGTTGTTCTCACAGGAGGTTTCTTCCATGGGGCATGACACCAGGGAAGCCTGCAAGAACTGGGAAGGCAGTGTGGTCAGCCCTTGGACAGAACCCTGCACTGAGAACATTGTTCATCATGTTTACCTTCCCGTGGGAAGCATTTGAGCATGTTCCTGTCAGATCGGGGGGGCTTCAGGAGCCAATCAGTGCTAGGTGACTGTACAGCCCCCTCTTGGAGTTGCCATCTCTCTCTGCCTAGTGACCCACTAGACCACGGCAGGTGAGCTATGCTGTTTATCTGGCTGCTGTCTTCCCAAATCTGCTGCCTGTCTTCATGCCAAAGTGCAAAGATGACCAGTATTCTATATTCTGTATTTCAGCTTCTATATTTCAAAGAAGGACATGAGCCAGGGCTAGCCTGGCTAATCTGGCTCTGCCAGATTCCTGGGACCTTCCCTTTATGGAAATCCAGCTGGGCAGTTGTCCCAGGGACCAGAAGCCCAGGCCACTGGTCACATCTGGCACAGCTGTCTGTTGTTTCAGTGCAGGCCTCATGCTGTGGCGAGATCCATCTCTACTGCTCTTGTTGCCGCTTTGAGAAACATATTCCAATGAGATGCCCACCACTAGCTCTTCTACTCAGAAAAAGAATTTAAAAGTAGTGAAGAGGAGCTTCTATTTTTAAAAGTTATATTTTAGGGCCAGGGATTTAGCTCAATGGCACCATGGCTGCCTTGTAGGCACAACGTCCTGGGTTCGATCCCTGGTACAAAAAAAATAGAGTTATATTTTAACCTTTAGATAAATCTCATCTTTCTTTCTCTTCTTCTTTTGTTGTAGATCTCTATTTGCAAAAGGTTTTTACTAATACATTTTCTGTTTTAGCTGAAAATTTGTATCTGTGAGTTTCACATGCTACACGAGTGTTACATTTACAGCCTTTTCATTTGATTGAAAAATGGTGTATTTCCTGTTGGCCACATGTGTTGTGTATAGCAAGTTCTTTAAAGAAAATGAAGAGGAAACTGAGGCAGAGTGCATTTGAGTGGCTTTCCCCATGTTACATGAAAGGCTTAGAGCAGGGCTAGGCTAAACTTCCAGGATTCACTGACTAGCTTTGGCAATATTTCACCATCTGGTCAATCATTTATTTTTCTCAAGCACTACTAATACAAAAAACAAGTGAGAGGTTACTAAATGAGCACTAGAATGGGACTGAGAAAAATGCTGGAATTAGAGATGAATCTCACTGTTAATAGCTAATGCTAATGAGTTATAAGAGTAGGCTAGCTGGGATCTTGAGCAAGTTCCCCTCTCTGGGTTCCAATCTCCTCCCTTGTCTCACAAAGAAAAGCATCTGAACGCGTCATTTTGAAGGATCTTCTAACATGAAGTTTCATATTCTCAAAATAAAACGCTTTGAAAATTCTCAACTGGCCCACACACCGTGCTTTGCTTTGCCTTCCTGCCTGACTTTTTGATGATTTGCCACTTCAGGCCAGAGGGGGGCGGTATTTGGGAGAATGGGCCATCAAAACACTCCATTGGAGCCAGGCAGCTGTCCTGGGTGTGCAGGTGACAGGGAATGAGGGCACCTCCCTATTCCTATAAGGAGTAACACTAAATACTTACTTGAATACTATCCTTACAATAAATACTATCCTTATAAGTGGATTAGGATTCTTTGTGTCTTTCTAAAATTCTTAGGTTAAAGCCTAGATCTCCAGTAAGATGGTACTTGGAGGTGCACCTTTCAGAAGTGATCAGGTCCTGAGGGCAGAGCCCTGGTAAGTGGGATGAGTGCCCCTACCAGGAGAGACATGAGAGATGATCTATCTCCTTCCACCTTGTAAGAATACAGTGAAAACATGGCCATCTGCAAGTCAGGAGCAGAGCCTCCACCAGACACCACATCTGTTGGCTCCTTGCTCTTGGGCTTCCCAGCCTTTGGAACTGTGCAGAATAAATGCCTGTTGCGAAGCCACCCAGTCTATGGGATTCTTGTTATAGCAGCCCAAGCTGGTCAAGATATTTAAAAATTCTTTTACTTTCTTCAGCCCACTCAGAGTGTACACAAACAATGTTCTTATTAAAACTTGAAGGACTCCTGGGACCATATGAACATGATCCAGCTAAAATAAACAGCAAATAAAATAACACAGCTAACCAAATACTTAGAGCTGTAACTTTAAATATTTAGTCAGTTTTAAATAATAAGTAGGGTACAAGATAGTTCACATTTCAAGAGACATTTTTCTTAAATATTTGTAAGAAAATGATGTCTAAAAACAAATTACATGACATGTTTATTTTTTGAGGGGAAACAGAATCAGGGCTATTGAAAATAAAACGGTGATTCTAACTGCACTGTTTGTTTGTAGGAATTTCTGAATCATAGGAGCTATATAACGGTGGGCTGTGTATATGATGGTGGTCCCATTAGGTTATGATAGAGTTGAAATTTTTCTATTGTCTGATATTTTTTACTGTACTTTTTGATGTTTATATGTATTTATCTGCACATACACTCACCATTGTGTTACAATTGCTTAGAGGATTCATTAGCCTGTAACCGAGGGGCAGCCGAATGTACCACATAATGCAAGTCTAATAAACTATACCATCTAGGTTTATGTGAGTATACTCTGTGCTTGTCACATAATGATAAAGTCACCTTAGGGCACATTTTTCAAGATGTATCCCCATCATTAGGTGACACCATCAGGTGTATTTTAAATGATAGGTAAATGGAGTAGTGACATTGGAAGACTAATGTTAAAGTAATACAAATCCTTGTAGAGAGCAGCAGGTTCACAGCAGCTGTTCCTATGCTCTTATGAACCTGTCACCCACATGTGACTGTTTAAAACCCCTCAGTGCATTACTATCAAGGGTCTCTGGTATCCCAAATTGGTATCACCTTAATGGGTCACTCTATCATGTGCATTTTGCTCATCACCTGCTTGGTGCTCAGAGTCATTTTTCCCTCGGTAGGTACCATTCCTAGCTTGTGGACCTGGCATTCCCACCTTGAGTTCTGAGTGGTCCAGCCAAAAGATCCCAGTTGATCTACACTAAATTCTGAATAAAGCAACACCTGATTAGAACTCAAATGGAGCCCAAAAAATGAGGTAGCCATCACTGGTAGGCTGTGGTAAAGAGAAAACATTAAATAACTGATATCCAGAACTTCAAGTCAACTTTTCTGAGCTTTGGGCTTTTTAGTCATAAAATGAAGGGATTAGACTAGGTAATTTCTTTTACTACACTACTTTTTTTTTCTTTGCAGTATAGCGATTAAACCCAGGGCCTCACTACTGAGCTATATATCCAGCTTTTTTCTTGAGGGTCTCCCTAAGATTTTAAGTGGCACAGGTTAGGCTTGACTTGTGATCCTCCTGCCCCAGCCCCCCAGAGTGCTGGAATGACAGAAATGCAACACCATACCCAATTCATTCCTTTTTATTTTATTTTATTTGTAGACAGGGCCTTGCTAATTTACCCGGGCTGGCCTTGAATTTGTAATCCTCTTGCCTCAGCCTCCCAAGTAACTGGGATAACAGACCTGTACCATAGCACCCAGCTTGGATTTAAGATCCTCTGACCTTTATCTTCTGCTTTCAGATGAAGAAACCTCTCACTTGTCAAATGATCAGTAGGCGTGTCTTCATCCAGTAACCCAGTATACTCTGAGTTCTAATGTGCCAGGTCAGAGATTCAGAGCAGAACAAAGTCCCTACTGCCCCAGAGTTTGCAGTTTAAGACAAGACAAAGGATGCAAAGGATGAAGAAGCATGCTCAATGAACAGGAGCATGTTGTAGAGGATTGTCAGCTAAGCACAGAGGAGAGACAATAATGAAGGCAGAAGGCAGGTTGGGAGAACTTTCCCAGGACAGAGCATGAGTTAAGCTGCCAGGAAGAGGACCACAGATGCAGCACCAGAGATATTTTCTGTAATGGTAGACAGCCCCGAGCATACTCTACATGGAAACAATCTTCTTAACCTCTCTCAGTTTCAGACAGCATTGTTGATTCAGTAGTTTCTGAGAACCCAAACTTGGTAGAGTCCTGGGTTCCTCCTTTCCTGGATCTTATGTCTGAAGAGTCTCCAGCCAATATCCTCATGGTCTGTTTCCTTCACTCCTGCTTCCAGGATACAGAGAACACCTAGGGAAACTCTCAAGACTCTGTCATGGGTCCATTCAGCACACAAGCTCCTCTGGTATTTGGCAAACTGCAGTCATCAGTGCCCTGGCTGTAACGGCTCCTTTGTCCCTGCAGCTTTCCATAACAGCTCTGCCTCCAGTTTCACTGAGAAAACAGAAGGAGCACCTGCCTTAAGCCTTCCTCCTATCAAGGGACTCTCTCTTCACAGGGCTCCATCACCTTCTTCCCTCCTTCCCTGTATGTCTGTCTTTGCTCCTGCTGACCCCTTCCCACCATCCTCTCGGCAGTGACTCCCTCTAGACTCTTGTTCCCCACCAGGTGTGTCCCTCTTGACACCAAATGCAGGTGAACCACCTCTTATCCAAAATGCTTGGGACCAGAAGTGCTTCTGATTTTAAGACTTTTTATAATTTCAAACTATTTGCATAGAGTTACCATCATGTCAGCACTCAAAAATTTCAGATGCTGGAACATTTTAGATTGGGAATTTTCTGATCAAGGTTGCTCAATCTGTACCATCCCAAAAGAGCTTCATTCTAGCCAGAAACTGTTGTCCCTCTATTGGACTCCCTTTCAGCTTCTCTTTTCTTTATTTCAGTGTCAGATTCACTCTAGTAGTTGGTAGTTGAACTCTCATTTTCCTCCTCCTACTTGGTTGCTTAAGTCTCAGTCCAATTCCAGCGAGCATTGTCGTCAGCCTCCACTGTGTGACTCTGGTAGCCTTGTTCTCTTTTGTGAAATGCTGGATCCTTTGACTTCTTTTATGTGATTCTTAGATCATTCCTAGACCTTCGTAGTCTCCCTTTATGAATGTCTTTCCTCCTACCAACCAATGGACTTACCTTGAGGTTCTGCCTTGGTCCTCCACACTGTCTCCCTCAGGAACTTCATCCACATCATGCTTTCCACACATAAGTGGCTTCTGCATGTAAAACTGCAGTGTGGGCTTCTCTTTTGATATCATTCCCTTTAGTCATTCTGGCTTCATCTTAAACTCAGGAACTGAAGCAAACTTTCCATCTTCAACATGGGTATTTGGGGTCAGGAACCTGGGAGAACAGGAAAGAGAAGCCCCTGCCCCTTCCTTTGCTATTTTGTATATGGCAAATAAAGTAGATGAAGAAGGAAATATATATCCATGTGCTGGGCTCATTTCATAGGAAGCCAACCCCAAATTAATCTCTGTTGACACTGTGTACTTCCTGAAAATTCTTGGTTAATCATACTATTTTCTCAACAACAGCTGTGTTTGTGCAAGAGAAGACCCAATGTTCTAATGGCTTATTGGGAATTTCTGCTTATGTAAGTCAAAACTCAGATGTGCTAAGTGTATTGACATGCTTAATAACTTCATTGAACTATGAGTGTAAAATATATTGTAAATGGATTTCAGTACACTTTTAAGAATAAATTTTATGAAACATGTATGAAAGCAATATAGAAAATACATGCTTCTTTTATGTATGTGAAGGTGTGAATGGTATATACTCCCCATCTATCTTGTTAAACTTCCAGCTGAAAGTTGGCCTTGCATTTCTATCACCTTTCAGCCATGAAGTTAATATACACTATATGAATGTTAAAAGAGAGTAGAAAGTCACACAATTCAATTCACACAAGTCTGGCTTCTATTCTGGGAAGTTAGAGAAGAAACAAACCTTTTCATGGAAAGGCAAAATCAGTTTAAGACTCAGCTCAAGAAACAAGTGCATTTGTCTTTGAAGAAGGCTGAGCCTGAGAATATTCTAGAAACTACAAGTTGTAGAACTTGATGATAACTGCTTATCCTTTCAATCTTTTTTGTCTGCCTGTCTGGAAAGCTAAAGTAACACACTTTGGAACTTGTGATGCTGAAAACATAGGATAAAACCTTGTACTTTGACTATAACACCCTAAATTATTCATGTGATTTTCCCAGCAGAGAATATTTGCTTTTTCCAGCATTCAAGAGTGATATTAGTGAGCACTAAGTATATAACACTAAGGGCTGGGGATTTAGCTCAGTGGTTCCACCGCCAGCCTCACAAGTGCAAGGACCCGAGTTCTATCCCGGGTACCAAAAACAAAAAAAGTATATAACACTAAGTATCCCAACCAGCCCTGGAGATAATGTTTTATGTAATTAGTCAGAATAAGACATGGACAGCAATCTGCCTTACAGAGATTTGGGAAAGCAGAAGCTTAAAAGGGGAATTTAATGTGGTAGTTTATAAAGTAGAAATTAAGTTGGGCATGGTGGCACATGTTTGTAATCTCAGCACCCAGGCACGCTGAGGTAAGAGCATCACAAGTTTGAGCCCAGCCTGGGCAACTTGGTGATTTAGTGAGAGCCTGTCTCCAAGCAAACAAAAAACAAACCAACAGTGTTGGAAATATAGCTCAATATGAAGACATTTGATTCAATCCCTAGCACCACACAAAAAAGGTAGAGATTGTTTTTAACTATAACAGATCAGATTTGAAGGGGGAAAATGTCTGGAAGCATTTTATGTGATGATTATTCTTTGAAAAACACTATAAATAAAAGGGAAATAAATTATATAGAGGAAGAGGAAATCAAACTTCAGGGAGATTGCATCACTTGCCCTTACCACGGAGCAAATCCAGGGTTCAGGCTGACCTGGAACCAATGTCCTTCCTCTTTGCAGGACTCTGGGATACTTCTGACCAATCAGGAGCAACTTCCACTGTGGTTGCCACAGGCTGCTAGACCCTGAGATCAGGCTGATGCAGTATCCACCAAATGCATCACAGGCCCTGAGAAGACAAGGGAGGATGGCAGCAGGTGTTGGCTTTGCCCCAAAGGCACTGATTCCAGCACTGCCACTTCCCGAGAAGTGGAATCCATTGGGCTGACTGTTGTGCTGCTTTTGCCACTAGCTAAGGTGGGCAGTGGGTGGGAGTTCTGATGGGTGGACATGATGGGGCATCGGCAGAAAGTACAGCCACCATCTTCCAAGTGTTTCTGTTGAACAAAGCTTTTCTTGGAAAGAAATCTGGCTAGAATGGGAAGTATTGCGGGACTCCTCACCAGACATGCCTAGTCCTGGCAGCCAGGCCGCTCTGCTGGCCCTGTGGTTGAGACTCCAGGAGGTCTGCAGCCCATTGGGCTGCTGCTCCTAGTCTATCTTCCTCTCTTTTCCTTGGAAAGGATATTCTAGGAAACATCTTGGCAGAAGTGAGATGGAAGCATGGGGAAACTTTGGGAAGCTGGGTGGGGATGTGGAGAGGCAGCTGGGGGTTAGATGCACAGAAATAGAGAGCTCCAGAACTCATATGCATATCGAGTGGCTTTTAAATGTCACTTGTCTTCTTGGGAGAAGCCTAGACAATGCAGCTATTGACATGATTAATGAGCCACTTGGGCTGCACCTGGCGGGAAGCATGAGGCTGAGGAGGTAGAAGGCAGGAACTTCCTTTCTTTCTGTCAGACACACTGCTGCTGTGCTGGGGGACCTGCCCTAGTTTCTGCAGAGGAGATAAGCAAGTTCTCAGGAGGAATTTTGCAGGGAGTAAGAAAGGAAAAAGGTGAACATACACTTGAGATGAGCCACAGGCAAATGAGAGTATCCCTAATGGCTGCAGAGAAGGGAGAGTGGGAGGGTGCTGCAAGAATACTGTGATCCAAGAGGTAAAATCCTTCCAAAAAATATTCCAATCTCCTTTGCACATCCTTGGCCACCAAAACTCACTCAGGTGAACAACATGAAATCAAATTGGGAGCTGCCATACACAAGAAAGGTTGACAGTTCCTGAAGATCTGCAGGAACAGCCCTGAGTTGGTTTCCCAGGCAAGGTGGGTGCACTTCCCACCCCTTTTCCTTCCTCTGTCTTCTCATCCCTTGTCTGGGAGGTGGCTATGGTCCAATCCCTCTGTCTGATCTGCTTGCTCATGCCCAATGTTCATACTCCTGGTACCTTGGTCCTGGAGTCTGGAGAAAAGCAACAGGGGCAATGGAAGAAGTAAGTAGCAGCTTATTGGACATTAGGGAACAGGAGCTCCAAAAGCCAGCAGGGACTTGGGCAGATTGCCATGTGATGCTTAATGTCTTTTTCGCTCTAGACACTTGAAGTGTCTGAGGAAATCGAGGGCACTCTCCTTTAGAAAAAGAAAGAAAAGAGAAAAGCTAAACTCCAGGAGTAGGACATTAGCCATGCTGTCTCTAACGCTGAGGGCAGCAGGCCCTTAGCTGCCATGTTCTGAGGAAGCCAAACTGCACAATCAGACCTTGTGTTGTGATTTAAGCCTAATGCATCCAGCATGGGTCCTTGAATGACCCTCATTGCCCAGTTTACTCCCTACTGTCTGTCCTTCTTAGGAAATAGATTCTAATTCTAGACACAATATCAAGGATTGTTTTTGGTTTTCGCCTCCTTTCTCCTACAACTCTTCGATTACTTTAACATTTAGGCCAATGCGGTTCCCAAGACCTCCCTGTGAGGGCAGGGGAGGCCAGCCTATTCTCTGTGGCTCAGAGCGTCACGGTGGGCATCACACTCAGTGACCCGCTGGTGACCACACAGTCAGTGCCAGTTATCAGCTCCCGGCTGGGTTAGGATCCTCCCTCCCAGAAGCAAACGCCTTGGCGCCGCTGATTGGCGGGGCCTGCTAGGATTACAGCTGAATGCGCTGGTAAGAAAGGGAGGGAAACCCCAGCAGGTTAAATAGAGCCAATTCCTGTCCCCACATGGTAGGTCCCAGGCTGCTAACGCTGCCCAGCTTGCCGGGAAAGAATGGAGCTTATTATGTTGGGGCGGACAGGAGGGCCAGGGAGGTGTTAAGCAGAGAAAACGGGTTGAAATTCAAGTCGAGGCGATGCTGGCAGCCCGGCGCCTGCTGTTAGACGGTCTGATGAACTCTGATAAACCCAGAGGCGCTTTCCCGAACCCCTGAGGAAGCCCGGAAACTTTAGCGCCCCGGGGACAGGGGAGGACCACAAGGGGCGGGGTGCGGGGAGAGGGGCAGGAGAGAGGCCGACTTCTCCCAGGACCCCCAGGTCGGCCATTCAGCTTCTAGAGCTGGGGACATAACAGGGCCTGCATGGGGCGAGCACACAGGCCCAGCACACAGCCTTAGATGCCGTCTGCATCTAAGATGCTGTGAATTGGGCCACTTAAGGTCCTGAGCAGAGCCTGGGAATGGATGCCATCCTGGGACACTGTTGGTTGCCAAACTCTCCCAGACTAGCTGGAGAGGAAGTTTCCCTTGGGAGATCCTCAGGAATACCCTACACTTTCCTATGCAGCCCTGGATACTGGGACAGCTCTCTTCTTGGTGGAATTCGGACTCATGGTTAATTTCAGTCCTCTGTGTCCATGCACACCAATGAATGTGTGTAATGCCACCAAGTTGTGTACTTCCTGTAGATTGAAGCATAATCTTGGAGAGATATTTGTACATCTATGTTTGTAGCAGCACAGTTCTGATAACCAAGAGGTAGAAGCAACCCTAAGTCTGATGATGGACAAATGAATTGGCAGCATGTGGTGTATACATACAGCCTTAGCAAGGAAGGACACTGTGACACATGCTGCTGCGTGGATGATCTGTAAGGACACTGTGCTGAATGAAATAAGCCAGGCAGAGCAAGACAAATGCTGCGTGGGTCCCTTTATATGAGGTAGCCAGCTCAATAAAGGAGATAGAAAACAGAGGGACTGCCAGGGACTGCAGGGAGGAGGGAAGGGGAGCTGTTCAGTGGGAACCAAGTTTCCGTGTTGCAAGATGAACGTGTTCCAGAGATGTGTTGCAGGACAATGTGAATGTCCCTCATGCCACTACAAGTGTATCCTTAAAAATGGTTAAGATACCAAATTTTATGTTATATGGCTTTTACACCAATAAAAATGTGGGGAAAAAAGCGAGCACAGAAGTGATAATAGAATTTGACAAGTTGCACAATGAGAGAAAATTATAGACCAAAGTTATTCATGAACATAGATGCAAACATTTTAAATTATTAGTTAACAATCTACATTAAAAGAACAACATACAAAATGGCTAAGATTATACATTTTATGTTTTGCATAGCTTAAAACAACTGAAAAAATCCCCTGAGTCTTTTATTCTCTGACCAAAATCCTCAGGGGTGAGCAGGAGCAGGAGTAGAAAGGTGTGAGTGGGGCTGGGCTGGCAGGGCTGTGACCACGGAAACCCCAGGAAGGCGCTGCCCGAGCCATCCAGACTCTCCTGGAATGTTGGTGACTCACAGTTTACCTTGGCACAGAGGTAGTGACCATCTGTCCAGGCTGTCTGTGAACTAAAAGGGACCCTATATTCCTCTGATTGGGGTCTCAATCCCTGAAACAGAATGTAATGTCTCAGCCCAAGTTCCGTGAGAGGCAGGGGACAAAATGAAAAAGCACAAATGGATTGCAGAACCAAAAATACTTTTTATTTTGGTACTGGGGATCAAACTCAGAACCTTGCAGGCAAGGTGCCACTGAGCTAAATCCCCACCCCCACAATACTTTTAAATTCTAAAAGAGAGAATCTCACTTTCTGAGGGGCGAGATGGGATGATGTTTCTCTCCTTCCAGTGGTATGCTTCTTGTGAAAGGCTTGCATATCACATTTGCTCCCATCCTTCTTAATACGTTGCTCAAATGCTAGCACATGAGCCATGTAGCATCATAGTTCAAATTTCCACTTTTCTGATCCAGTCTGAAGAGCACAATTAGGATGACACACTGAGGTGAAGACAAAGATTCCCACGTTGTCTGTGTCCATGTGAACAAGACACTGTCCCTGGAACCTCCTTTTACCATCTGTAAACCTGGAGATCTATGACTGATCTCGCCCACAACAAGATCTAAACCTGGACCAAAAAAGTTTAGTGACTAGTATTTGTCATAATTCAAAAATAATTATAATAGACCATTGTTTAGATTAATATTGTTTCAACCATTTTACATTTCTTAAAAAATAAAGCTAAAGAGATCATGTGTTGATGTGGATCTATGAGATAAGACCCACGAGATGTTCGTACTTCCAAAGTTCCTTCCAAAGTTATACTACGAATGCATTCAACTTTGTATTCTAATATTTCAACTACAAGTGTTGAAAATTACTTCACTCTCCCTTGTTAAGTAACTGACAAGAGCTAATAAGTGTGAAAGTGATTCTTCCTTGTTTGGAAGACATGACAAAAGTTAGCTTCCTAAGAAAAGTATTACATAAGTAGCCAGCCCAAGAAATAGAGTGGAGTGGGGCATAAATTCTAAAATGCCACTCTTTATTTCATTGGAAGCTGAGCTAATAGCCTTCTGTTTTAAATTACAAAGCACATTTTGTATCTGATGGAAAAATAATACATATTAACTGCTAAAAATAAAACCTTGAAAGATACAGAAGATCACAAAGAACTGATTTCTTTTTAATTTGATATTTTTTATTCTAAGAGATTATCTATAAAGAATAAAACACCTTTCCAGTCAGCTTATGTAAGGTGAGCCAGTAAAAACCGAGAAATGTATTCTCAGAAGGGAGATCAGAGCTGGGTATGGAGTGCAGTGGCCTGTCCAATGTGCACAAAGCCCTGGGTTTGATCACTAATCACTAATTCAGAACATTGAGCCAAAATTGAGAAAAAAGATTTGGGTCCCAATAGTCCAATATTATTGGATTTTGTGTTTGCCACAAAATACTGTATCCTGTCCTTCACTGGTAAATGTTTGTCTGACCTTCAAGAAAGGCAACATGGCATCATATTGAGAAGGGCACTCAGTGAGCAAAGAAGGTCTGAGACCCTAGTCCTACCTGAGCAATATCTGTCCACATGATCTGGGAAAGTCACTTTACAACTTGAAAACATCCTCATCTGTAGAACAGAGATGCTAATGACTGTGTCGTAGTTGCACAGAAAAATCAATGAGCTAATACAAAGAGAAAGCCTGCTCCTCACCAGTGAGGGTATTAGCTCACTCCCTAAGGTTTTTTGTTTAGTTTTGTTTGGACTGGCTTATCCATGTGCCTGCCCCAGACTCTTGGGAAATGTGGGCAGTGTGAATCAGGGTGTGTGAAGGAAACACCATCATACTTCTATATTTCTGCTCTGCTGGATGCAGTGTGTTCCCAGGACAAAGAGTGAGAATGTGCAGGATGGGGATGAGTGTTTGCTGTTGCTCAAGTTCTATGGAAGATACTTTATCCACGAACACTGTTTCCCATGATGCTGTTGCCAGCAGGAGAAACCAAGATCCAGTGATAGGGCTGAGTGGACCCTTTGTCTGCTGCAGATCAGCAAAGAAGCCAATGTAGCCCAACATTTCTGACACCTGGGCAGAGCGAGATGGATAAGAGGCAGAGCATAAGCAGGTGAGCCTGCTCCTAACTTGGGACCCCCTGACCTCACTCCTTTCCACGATATAAATAAAGATATTGAACCCTTGTTTTGCTTCTGGTTTCTATGGCTGGAGTTTCTGTGAGACCTCTGGTTATTTCTCATATGTCATGCTGAGACTTCTTGGTTAACTTTGTTGCATGGTTACAACTTAGTCTCCTCATTCCTAAATCTGCGTAATTCATGGAACAAGTTGATTGATGACATTTTGGCAACCACCAGAGAAAGAAAGCATCCACCTAGGAGCTGGGAGTTCTGTTGTGTCCCTCAAAGATAGAAATTCACTAGGCAGGGTTCATATCATGGGTTCACTAGGCTTCCTCCACTCCGGAAGAAGACCAGTGTGGCAATCCATGTTTTATGAGCCCACATTACAAACTGGTTACTACTTTGAAGATCAGACCCCATTAGTTAAGAGGGAGGAAACATGTTCTCCAGCAATCCAGAGTTAACACCCAGAAGGTTGATGCCAATGAAACCGAGCCGTAGAGAGGGAGCCCCAGACAAGAGCATGTTGGCTGTGCATCCACAGCTCTGAGCATGACTCAGGCAGCTGCCCTCACACCTGGGGCCTGCTTGGGAGCAGGAAGCTTAATTTCTGGAATTTTTATTGTCTGGTCATCTCACTCATCACTTCACTCTTTAGAAGACAAAGTCCAAAGAGGTAAATTAGCTCAAGCTTGTCACACAGCTTGTTGGGGCTGGGCATGAACTCAGGACTCCTGACTCCTAGTCCTAGTTCAGGCTTCATTTAATATGGAAAGCAGTTCTTATTGATTGGGTAACCATTCCTTCCTTGTCATTTCTGAGCTTCCTCAGACTCACCTTGGATACCATATTGAAACTTCCCTCTGACAACCCATTGAAGGAATTGCGTCCACAAGCACTCTCTCCATGGATGGTGGGAGGCAAGAATGGAGCAATCTACCTGCAGGCAGTCTGGCAGGAAGTGCCATGTTTAACATGTGTGCATTCCTTACTTATACCCTGCTTCAAGGGATGCTATATATCATCAAGATGTGGGCCAAAGATCATGTACAGCAGTGTAGCCAGAGCAGAAATAATTCAAGTATCTAATGAAAAGGTGATATTAACTATGGTGCAACCCCTGTGGTGGAATCTTATTGTATAAGAACATTTATTTTTATTCTTATTACTTTTTTTTGTTTTTGGTACTGGGGATCGAACTTGGGTCCTTGCGCTTGTGCAGCAGGCGGTGAAACCACTGAACTAAATCCCCGGCCCCTCTTATTACCTTTTTACTTTTGCAGTGCTGGGGATTGAATCCAGGTCTTCTATATCCTAGATAAGTGCTCTACCAGTGAACTACATCACAACCTCTAGCCTTTTTTTTTTTTTTTTGGTACTGGGGATCGAACTTGGGTCCTTGTGCTTGCGAGGCAAGTGGCGGAACCACTGAGCTAAATCCCTAGCCCTGGCCTTTTTTTTGAGACAAAGTCTTACTTTGTAGTTCAGCCCACCCTTGAACTCACTGTGTAGACCAGGCTGCCCTTGAACTCATGGGGATAGTCCTATCTCAGCCTCTCAAGTGCTGGGATTATAGTCATGTGCCACCATGCCTGGCACCCCAGCCTCTCTTATTTTTTTATTTGATACAGGATCTCACTAAATTGCCCAGACTGGGCTGGAATTTGTGATCTTCCTGCCTCAGCCTCCCAAGTAGCTGAGATTACAGGCACAAACCACTATTCCAGCTAAGAATATTTAATGAGAGGGGAAAATGTTCATATGTATTGGTTGAAAAAGAAAGCAATATACAAATCATAGAAGACTAAAAGAAATGTGCCAAAATAATAATAGTGATTACCTTTGTGTAGTTATATATATTTTTTACAATAAATGTTACAAATATGATTATATTTCTTTTGTACCCAGATGACTGACTTAATGCATACTGACTAAACTGAAGAGATCATGTTTCAGTCAATCTCATGAACCAGCCTGTGCCTGCTTCTCATCTTGGTTTGTGACCAGTAGTCTGCCCCTCTCTGACCAAAGATTGTCATTACTGTTTGTCTTCTTTCCTATTTCCTCAAGATCAAAGTTTCCACTACATGGAACATGACAGCCTCAAGAAGGCAGTAAGACATGAAAGTTATTATTATTTGTGGTAGAAAATGATTTGGAACAAAACCCTGAAACTGGGTTGTGAAGGATGATGAAGCATGCTTTCTATCATAAAGTCTTGGTAAGGGCAGGAGGAACAAAGGGCCAGTGTATGTATGATTCTTTATACAGTGTGTCGCTAACACTCTGCCACATCGTGGTGCTCATATCCCACTCCCTAATCATTTGCTGGGCATCAGATGATATACCTCTGGTGAAAAGAGACCCTAGTAACTGGAAAAGACAAGAACAGAATGTGGGAAACAATATCTGTGATTAAATGTACTTGTGTATAGGGGAGATGATGGTGGATAAAAATGAATAAGCCAAAAATATCTTGATGTTCCGAGAAGCTAAGAGATCATTCTGTCTTCTACAATTGATGCATTTGGGATTTAAGCACAGACAGATTATTTTCCACTTCCTGTCCCTTGACTGAACCAAGCCAATGGCAACCATCAGGCTTCTCATAGTCTAAACTTCCCTTCGTGCCTCTTTTATGTGGAGACTAAATGTCAAAGACCGGAAGCATCAGAACAGCAGTCCAAGTCATCGAAGTTTCCAGGTTGTTTGCAGAAAACTGGGGTAGATGAAAAGACTCCAAAGAGAATACTCTGGAAACCAAGCAAAGCAAAGGTCCTGTGTGGAAAATCTGAGGTATTCTCCTCATGTGATCTACCTCTTGCCTTATAGATGTGTCCAGTGGTTCTCACTGAATCTGAAGGACATGTTATTTTTATTGCTTTAAGAGTTTTTAGGGAATTGAAATCCTGGAAGAACCTTCTTTGCAAAGGACAATGTAGAATTCTGTGTGTTTCTACCTCATTCTGCCCTGGCACATGTGCCTGGCCGTGATATTCTGTTTTGCTCTCAGAGACCTGTTTAAACATGCAGGGACAAGGAAGGCACACTTCACATCCCCAGAGGTGACTCTAGCTGAGAGTCTGTGATGTGGTCCACCAAAACATCCTGAAATGTGTATGGGGAGAGTAACAGTCACCACACAACAATGGAGTAGAATCTTTCCCGGGACCTCAGTCCTTGTCATGTGACAGCCCTCTCTCTGGGGACCTCAAATCATCTTGTTGGGAAACATGAAGAAGCATTGTTATAGTTTGGGTCAAAAATGTCCCCCAAAAGGCTTATGTGTTCAGAAGTGGAGTTTTGGAAGGTGATTAGACAACCCTATAACACATTCAACTGATTAATTCACAGTAGTTGACTGTGCTGTTAGAAGGCCTCGTTGGAGGAAGTGAGTCACTGAGTGAATAACCTGAAAGGGGGTCTCCTGTCCCCAACCACTTCTTTTCTTTATTTAGCTCTTTTCTTGTCTCACTGTTTCCTGGCTGCTATGAGATGAAAAACTTTTCTCCATCAGGCCTTTCTGCCATGATGTCTCTGCCTTGGATCCAACTGACCATGGACTGAAGCCTCTGGAACAGTGATCCAAAACAAATATTTTCTACTTTTACTTGTGTATGCCAGATATTTTGTCATAGCAACAGAAAGGTGACCAATGCAAGCATATAGCTCAAAACTAAGTATGAAGAATGGAGGAGTAGTGCTTTGGGAACAGTTAATTGAAACCAAATGGAAGAAATTCCCAATGATCCATAGCAATGGAAGAATAGAGGTGAGCTTTGAAGTCTATGAAATTCTCCCAATCTCAAGAAGACTCTAGTAAAGCTTAATTTTCTGCCCTAAGATGTGTTTTGCCAGAACTGCTTCACAATGAATAAAATAGATTGGCTTATATCCCCCTAGAAAATAAGAGAAATGGTTCAAATGTTGGTGGCAGGTTAAATCTGTGTAATCCATGCTTGAACAGCCAAGGACTGGTCAGATCTAATCCTGCTCCTTGCTCCAAACCCCACCATCCTCACAAAATCTACCAAGAAAATGGACAGAAATGTCACTCACATCCTTACCATGATCTGGCCTGAGATGAGCAGAAAAAAGTTGGTGATGTCTTCTCAAACCCTGCCCAATCCAGGTCTCAGTTTGGGGAGGGTCACCAGGTGGAACTCACTAATACTCACACTGTAGCCACCCAGGGGACTCACACTGGACTATTTAATGAACTGTCTGGTGAGTTAAGGCTCAACTTATCATTAAGACCTCACTATTCCTGGGCTTTGGAATTTTACTGACTAGTACCTCTTGTACTGGGGCCCAATATGCCTCCTTTTAAAGTCCACAGATCTTCTATTTTCAAACCAGTACTACTAACCTGTGTACTGTAGTGATTTAAGTCTCTTAGGCAAAATATGCTTATAAAGTTAACAAAGTCAGCTTTAAGGAAAATATTAAGCCAATTATTATCAAGATAGTTTAAGTTTATGGAGAAGAAGGAGGAAAAGGAGGGGGAGGAAGATGGGAAAGAGAAGGGGGAGGAAGAAGGAGGAGGAGAAGAAGATAAAGAAGGAGACAGGGAGGAGGGGGAAGAGAAAGAGGAGGAGGAAAAGATGAAGAAGACAAGGAGGAGGAAGAAGAGAAAAAGGAGAAGGCGGTGGAAGCAGTGGTAGAATGACTTAAGTTTGGGAAATTGAAGAAGCATTTCCTACCGTACACTGCCCACTGCATACCCACACTGAGCTGCCTCTTCAGAACTTGCCTGACCATTTGAGAAAGGTCAAGCCAAAGGAGAGCCTTGCTCCAATGGATGCTTCTCCTATCAACACATTGTTTCCAGCCTACATCCTTGCTCTGACAAGGCCAGTCTGTAGACCTCAGTGAAAAATTTGACCCTTAATTAGTTGTCCCTGGGCCTCCCTCACTTTGCAACGAAACTCATGGCCAGGCTCAGCTTCATAGAATCTCATTCATCAGAAATCACTTTAAGACTGAGGAGGCCTCTGCCTGGGCCGCATGTGGGCAGATCAGGTATCTGGTGGCTGCTGATGCGGGGGAGCATTTCTACAGAGAGACATGTGGTGACTAAAGGTCTCGGCAGAGAACCAGGGCTTTCCATTATCCTTGACTTCCTGGGTAATGCAATCTGAAAATCAATTCTCATTAAACACAAGTGATCCTAATACCTCTGACAGGTTACATCTTAAGTGATAATTAAAAGCATATTTCCTGATGCTTAGCTGCTATGAAATGCATCCCTATTTATGTCGCCAAGGAGGTCTCACACTAAGGCCCCACGGACCAGGATTAGCTGCCCCAGGAAGACTCACAGTTCCTGGATTGTCATTCATTATTTTAATCTGATTTGCTTTACTCAAGTGAAATAGAGCCTGGCATCACACTTACCCACTCACCTATGATCCTTTAAAATCATTAACACCGTCATGAGCTAAGGAGCAAAGACTTCATTTTGCACTAACGTGGTCTTCAGTTTTCTCCATGGATGGAGTTTATTAATCACTGACTGCTTCTCCCACTAAGCTTTGTGAACTTTCTTCAGTTAGAGACACAGCAGCTGTGATCTAAAATCCTCCATTGCGTGTCACAGTGCAAAGACTCTCAGTGTCTGGGGCCATGACGTGACAATTGGGTTACGAGGGCTTCTGGGACACAGAATTCAGAAAAGTATGAAAATTTTTACAATAGGCAATTACAGTTACTGAGCTGGCACTTGAAATATTGAGATGTCAAATTCTATCTCAAAAATTTTCTATTGGGAATGAATGTTCTATATCTCTTTCTTCTGAACTAGATTTATTGCTCATTAAAACATATCATTAAGTCACAGAAATAAGCAACAAGACCCAAAGAAAAAAAATTCCCATTATATATTTACTCTTCTAGGGCTGCTATACTAAAGTAACATAAATGTGGTGGCTTAAGACAGCAGAGATTTCTTATTGCACAGTCCTGAGGGCCAGAAGCCTGAGATCAGGGTGACAGCAGGGCTGGCTCCTTCTAAAGCTCTAGGGAAGACCCTTCCATGCCTCTTCCTGCTTCTGAGCCCTTGTGTCCCTCATGTTTGATGCTGTCGTCCCTGAGTCTCTGTCTTTTCTTCTTATGAAGACACCAGTCATATTGGATCAAGGGCTCACCAACTCCTATATGACTTTCTCCTAACAAATTACATTTTTCACAACCTTATTTCTAAATAAGATTATATTCTGAAGTACTAGGAATAAGGACATCTGCATGTTTTGGAGGATGACACATTTCAATCTATAAGACATATAGAAAGAGATTAACCTATGAATAATATTGGTATGACTAATTTATTTTTAGTAATGGGGATTGAACCCAGTGCCTTTGTAATGAGCTACTTCTCTGCCCTTTTTTATTTTATTTTTTAAAATTTTGAAGCAAGGTTTCACTAAATTGCCTGCCTCATCCTCCTAGAGTACTGGGATTATATATGTACTATGATGCCTGGTTTGTAACTAATCAATCATTTAATTACTTGGGAAATAAGTTCAGAATTCATTACCCTCTTCCTTACTCTGACATACCAAATGGACCATGTTTTTAAACATGAAAAATCATCACATTATTAGAATGACAATAGCCAACATGTAATCCTTATGCGAGGTCACAGTTTGAGAGTGCTTTATACACATAGGAGTTGAATCTTCACAACAACCCTGCATTATCTCCATTTTACAGCCAAAGAAATTGAGGCACAGAGAGGTTACAGTATTATCTCAGGATCACACGGAGTCTATCCCCTTAATCAGTTTTATGTGTACAATTTTAAAGGAAGATAATTTTCATGTCCAAGTCTTACTTTACATTTGTGTGTAGTGTTTGGAAATTTTATAGTGGATATGGATTACTTTAAAATTAATAAGAAATGATTTGCGGTCTCTCTCTTTTCTCCTTCTCTCTCTTATGTACCACTGCCTTTTTTCCACTTGGCAGGGCTTAGTCAGACTGTTGATCTGCTCAGGATTTGCAACTGAAGGAACAGAGTAAACTCTACAATGAAATTTTGTGTTGGAACTACATCCATATTTCCAAATCTTTCTGGAATGTTCTGTCATCTGTGGAGCTGGGCCAAGTAAGTGCCTCTGATTGGGTCAAGCACACACTTCTTTTCACAGCTCTGAAGACTCTGGGCTTTTTCTCAACCAGTCTTCTCAAAAGTTAAAGTCCGTACAATCACCTAGAGAATATGTTAAAAGACTCTGACTTTGACAGTAGGAAAGGATAAACCTTAGATTCTCTAAGAAGTGCCCAATGAGGCCCATGCTGATGGCCTGGACCACACTGTGAGTATTAAATGTCTAAACCTCTTTCCTCTCCATCAGCTCTATCTCATACTTCCATATCCCCTGAAAATGAAGACTGTAGAACTCTGACTGAAAAGCCCAAAAAGAACCAAGGATGATCCTCTTTAAGACTCTATCTCTTCCAAGGAAACTTCCAGAAGAGCACCTCTTGGATAATGACAAATGAGGGTGGTAAAGTAGAGCTTTCTTATTCAACTTATTCAAACTTGGCCCCAACAATAAACCCCTCCAAAGCTTGCACATGGCAGATGGAACTTACAAAGTGGGAGAAGTCCCCAAAAGTTGGACATGTGCTCAAGAGGACCAGATAACCAAAACGGATGAATTGCTACACTGATAGTTTGAGGGGGGATTGTTAGTTCCTTCACTTGAACATATTGCTATTATCTGCTACAGGTAAGTCCCTGTACCAGGCATACATTTCTTTTCTTGACAACAGAGAAATGGTCTGAGATCTTTGAGCACTGCACTCTTTCTTTCTTGTTGTGATCCAATAAAAAATCAATCACTTTCTCCTAGCACATAAAACAAATCAGCAAATGACTTCCTGATGACCAGGTAAGCAAGATAGCAGTCTCAGGGCCAGTAACCAAAGATTCAGGCTCTACTTTCTACTGCTGCTTCCTGCTGGATGCTCATTAGCAGAGAGAGGAAAGGTTCCCACCTATGCTGAGTCCCTACCTTGCACCAGGCACTTTGTCAAGCCTTTTTATTGGGATCACATCAGAGCAACAAACTGGGCAAAATCAAAGTACCAGTCGAATCTACTAACAAACTAAATATGGATCACAGAATTATAAATATATTATCTCATGTATCATGTGAAGAAAGTAGAGTATTGTGCAGGAAAACATCATCTATATGGTCATTTCCATTCCTATGGGTTAAAGAATTCCAAAATGGGAGTGTTGCCTCATTGTTGCTACTTTATTGGTATATGTTCACTATAAAAAGACTGAGATATTTAATGTATGCTATTGAAATACATATTTGTTTTGTACTTATGCAAACACAAAACCCTTTAAGGCATACAGACACAGGCAAGAATGATGTCTGTTCTCAAGGAACTTACTGTTTCATAGAAGGGATAAGAAAGACAAATATATAACCATGGCTTACTTTATTAAATGCGAAAACAATTTAGATACCGTCTTCATTTTAGAAACCAGGTAGACTATGGAGTCAGCCAGGCCTAAAGGAAAATGGTACAATGGGGTGATCTTGGGAAAAAGATCACCCTCAGGCACTGAGAAGGGGGAAGCAAGCCAAGACAGAGCCATGGAAGCAGCCATGGAAACCTGGCTATGCCCCACCAGATCTTGGTAGAAGCCCCACGTCTGCTGCAGGTGGAGCCACGGTCAGCAAGAGGACTCCCCTCAGCCTGGGCCGAAGTGTTTTCTGGTTCTCACTAGAGCTCAGCAGTGAACTTTGTTTCCTAGATACTTGGTCCTCCCATGAAACTGCTGACTAAGGCAGGAGCTTGTGTGTTGATGGTAAGTTACACTTACCACTCTGCTCCACACAAGCCTGATATGGTGAATGGCTCACCACTGCCCAGAAACAAAAGATCTTAGTTCAAGTTAAAATGAATTTACCTAACTCTTTCATGCCTTTTTCTACAAAAAGAAAGTCATGAAATTTTCAAATCACTTTCTAAAATCTTGAACCATGAATTATCCCTTGCCTGCCCACTTGTCATGAGCTCACTGCTTTCTCTGGTCCATTCCATTCCTTGCAGCTGCTCAGAGTGTTCACATGTGAGTGTTCTTGCAGCCCAAGTACTCAGACAAACTCACAAAAGCACAATAGAAAGAAAGGAGGTAGAAAGCATCCAGGGCTTCCCCTTTTAGGTTATGGGCCTCTGCTATGTACATGCGCAGTATTAGCCAGAGTTAAACTTTCACACAAAAACACGGAATCTCAATCCCAAAGATCCTTAATCACTATCCAGCCGAACTGGTATCAGGCAGGACAAAACATCCAAGTTGGCTTGCAAGGCTGTGGGAAGGCTGTGTTATGGAAACATTGCTCAGTGCCATAGCAACGCACTGAAAACCTGCTGCTCTGCAGCTGGCAGAATGTGTGGGTCCAGGACAGCACTACGAAGAGCCAGCCACAAACAGAATCCACCGTATGTTATCAAGGAGTGACCCTTTGTTGTGTCCTTGGGATGGTGGATGACCACAGATCCCAAGGGCCATACCTATGGTTATAGTCCTGAGAAACAAAGAAAGGCAAGAGCTGTGGCTTGTTTCAGTTCTGTCTTTCTCTGAACAATGTGGTCTTATTTCTTAGGTAAGAGATTGAATATATATCAAACTTTCATCTTGTTCTTTGTGCATGGTATCGTTGAGTCCACACCAGCTATACACCTGTTATATGTGTGGTGTTGTGTGACATGCTGTGGGGTTTTCTTCTAAGAGATTGACTGTCTCTGCCTTCAAGGAGTTTTTCTTCAGAAGTACAAAACATCAAATGCAGGTTTTCTTTGATTCTCAATCTTTGCTTTAAATATGTGAAAGGAGTGAAATGCTGCTTATAATATGCTAGAATAAAAATTTTTTCACCTTCAAGTTAATCACAACTGTTATTTGTCAAGTCTGTTTACCCACACACATATATACGAATATATGTGTGTGTGTAGATAGATAGGAATCATTATGCAAAATTCCTGGTAGGAAAAAAAATTCCTGGTAGGTTAAGGAATTCCAAAATGGCACTTGTTGCCTGGTAGTTGATACTTTGTATATGTCCACTACTACACACACTGAGATATTTGATTTATGCTATGGAAATAGATATTTGCCATGTACTCGCTATGTAAACACAAAGCCTGTTGGGGGAACAAACATCAGCAGGAATATCTGTCCTCAAGGAACTTAGTGTTCCATACAGGGGAAAGAAAGGCAAATATATAATTATGTCATATATTATTAGATGACATATATTAGATAAACAGGTCATATGTACATATTTGTTCCCTGTGAATGGATATGTGGTGTCCAGACCATGGTGGTACAGACTTGCTTCTTTCCTATACCTAATGCACTTCTGGCTGCATCCCATTTGTGCAAATTGGTGTGTGCTTTAGATAAATACAAAGAAACTATAATATCAAACAAGTAAGACACAATTTGAAGAGGAAAATTTGACCTGAAAGCAGCACACCATATTTTAAACCTAAAAACCTCTGAATTTTTGGATTGACGACCCTCTTGGATAAGTGCTATGAATGTTCCACTCCTCTACAGTTCAGTTAAGGCTTGAATATGTCTCAGGTATTCAGTCCAGGGTGCACAGCTGCTGAACTCACATCAGGTCTGCCTGGTGCTTCTGAACAGGCCACATTCTTCAATTCCTCAGGGTAGGAGAGGGAGTCTACTACGGCCTCTGCCAAGCTGAGGCCAGCTGGGAACAGGGTTCTTAAAGAAACAGAAGGAAAACAAATTCTGTCCACACTGGGCCGCCCCAAGTAAGGAAAAGGCAAAACTTTCAATCCACAGAGAAAACAGAGCCTCAGTAAGTCAATGGAAATTGCTTGGGACAACTCATAAGCATTGAATTAGGTGAAACTGGAATGCTTTGTAGGGAGGACTTTTAAACTCCTTCCAACAAAATAAACACGAGTATTAAGTTCACCGTTGTTCACTTTGCTAACTAACCAGTATTAACTTGACCCAATGATGACTGCATTCCCACCACTCCCAGTTTTGGGAACAACTTGAAATAGCCTTTCCTTTCTCTTTCCTTCAATTGCTTTTCTCCCCGACACAAGAGAAAATAAGGGGCACCCAAGCAGATTCCATCCATTCTGACCCTTCCCAGCCTCTTTTTATCACTCTCAGAGCTACATGCTACAGTGTATTTTATGTTCAATTGAAAGCAGCTATGAAGTGATCCAATTCTTTCCATCTCCAGAAGTACAAAGCCCTGATCGCATGAAGATCAGAAAAACAAGAAGGCAAATTTGTCATTTGTTTTCTTGTCTTTGAAGGGCAACCAAACACTCAAGTGAGATGTCACTTTTATAATAGACCATGGAACTGTAATTCCTTTTCATATTGATATGTAACTCAGGGAAACTAACTATACAGTGATGTAATGAATGTGTAACCTAATCAAGAACCATGGATTGAATGCCTAGTCTGTGCAAGGCATTGTAAGAGATGCCAAGGGCTTATTATCTAATTCACAGGCAAACACGTACAAAAGAAAATCCACTTGCAAGAGAAGAAAGAAGACGTGGGGCTTTGCCAATGACATAAAGAGTAAAAGTTCAGAGAAGGGAAGGGATATTGTGACTAGTACAGCCAGAGAAGAATGCAAATGATGTCACTGAGGCTTGGTAGAGATAAGGTATCAGAAACCAAGAGGAAAGACAGAAAGGCTCAGCCACTGTGAACAGACAGTCCTTCCTGGGTCAGAGAAAAGGCTGGCATTGGAGAATGGTGACAAAGGTCATCTGGTCTTCAGAGTGCCCATCTTCCATTGTAGAAGGATTCTGCTTCCATATGGCTTTCTGGATCACTTTCATGCAATGGGCTCTAAGGCAGGTTTTACTTTCCAAAAGCGAACACAGTAATATTTCTGGTCTCACACGCTTGTCCAGAATCTTGCTACTGCTCCTATCAAGGGTTATAGTCTATTTCTCCTTCCTCTGAATTTGGGGGAAACTTTGCGGCAGCCTCAATAAATAGACTGCAGTGGAAATAATGCTTGTGACTCTTTACACCAAGCCATAAGTAGTGATATGATTTCTGCTCATCTCTGAGGACCTCGCCATTGGAATGCAGCTGCCGTGTTGGGAAGAAGCCTGATGTAGGTGTTACGATGGCAAGTCCAGCAGAATCATTTTCAAATAATGCCAGCCCCAGATGACAGTGAGTGGAGGAGAGAGGGGCCATCCATGCTAAGTCCTTGCCAAATTGCATTTTCAAGAACAAAATAAATGTTTTTTGTTTCTAAGTTTTGGGGTGGTTTGTTATACAATACTTAATAAATGGGATAGATTTCATACCAGCCTCCTGATTCAGTCCTACTAAAACTCCAGCAGGAAATCAGAGTACATAAAAATTCAGCAAAGTTAAAGTGATGTCATTGTTTTATACATATTGCCTTTCATTTCAAGGGCACTGATAAACTTGTTTTCAAATTACATTTCCACTTAGCACTGCATTGGGTGGAGTGGTCTATATTCCTTTATCTGAACTTTTCCTCCTCTTCCTGTGGCTCCCAGAGATAAATGATGAGGTTAGAGCTTCACTCACTTAATATGTTGGCCTCTTAAGCCAGGCCGTTTCTACCTCTTAAACATGTCTTCGGAAAAACAGGCACCTATGTTTGTTTAAAGCCAAACAGTTATTCCATGTGCTCTTCTATTCTTCCGATGGGCTCATGTCATGACCAGTTGCAAATATTCATTATCTTTTGTCATTTCAGTAGAGTAGTTATTAAAAAATCAGCAATGTCAGAACTGGGGAATTTAATCTAGCATGTATTGTGGAACTACTGATTGTTAAGTCTGTGTGGGAAGCTGAAAATTAATTTATACTCAGTCCTGTGTTTGTTTGTCTTCTTTGCATTACCGTGACAAAATACCTGAGATAAGTAATTTAGAAGGAGAAAAAAATGTATGTTGGGTCACACTGCAGAGGTTGCAGTCCATGATTGGCTGGCTTTAGGGTCTGTAGCAATGTAGAACATCATGACAGGGAGCACCTGGTAGAGAGAGCTGCACACCTCATGGTGGCTAGGAAGTAGCGGGAGAGAGAGAAGTGGCTGGGGGTTCCAATATACCCTTCAAAGTCATGCCCTCAATAAGCTACTTTTTCCTCCTAGGCCTATTCTCCTAAAGTTTCCACCATCTCCTAGTAGCACTAGATAGGGACCAAGTCTTCAGCACATGAGCCTTTAGGAGACATTTGGCATCCAAACCATAACAACTCCCCGCCTAAAATAATGGCCAGAATCCCCTTCCATCTAGATGGACTTCCCAGCATGCAATTCACTGCAAGTTTGGATGAGTCTCAGGTACTGCCTAGAGACTTTTTTTTAATTTTACCCTCTTGACTTAGGAACAACAGCTCCAACAGAGAGGAAGCTTGAATTCATCCTTTTCAAATAGAAATTTAAGCAGTAAATGGATGGCACAGTGGTTAAGGACTCTGGAGTCTGGAGCCTATGTAGCTCTGGCCACACTGCTCAGCCCACCAGAGCTGCCTTCTTACATCTTTAAAGTGGGAACAAGGTGGCAGGTTCTACTGGATTGCTGTGAAACTGAAAAGAGACAATGTACAGGACAAGCTCAAGGCCTGGCTACAGCAGGAGTGCAGTGGATGTCAATGGCATGCTTCAATTCGGACAGCAACTATGGCATTATTTTAGACCTTTCTTAATTTTCCAGGGGTTTACTCTAACATCCAGTGAGACCAATGTGAGAAAGGGTAAGTGGCCATCAGTCAAGGATTCAGCCACAACTCAGCCAAGTCCATATCAGCTGACAGAGTTGGAAATTCTGAAAGGTCTCACTAGGGTAAGTATGCTAAAAGTGCTTCCTTGATAGGGTGTAAAATAACAAATAGACTCTCCTTTCTCTCTCAGTGCAAAGCTTATTATAAAGAAGAGCAAAAGAAGAAAACTATTTTTCAAAGCTTTGAGAATTGCAATAGTGCATACTTCTTGGCTTTCAACTTTAGAACAATGGCTTTCATAGTCTTGTGTGCATCCAGTAGACGGGGAAACCTGGGGACTCCTTCCTCTACTTCAGACCTACTGAATCCAAGCAAGAGGCCCAGACGTGACCCTTTGTAATCTCCAGCGGTGATGCATACTGTCAGCAGAAGTCTCTGTTCCAGGATCTCCAAAAACTTTAACAGAGGCATCAAGATATGACATAAGGTTTATACCTATCAGCTGTGGAAAAGGCAAGGCTTTGAGAGATGGGCTTTGCTTCTTGGGATGAAAAATCATTTAGCTGAAATGAGCATTGGACTCAGGTCCACAATCCTTCTATCCATCTCTGCTACAGACCAGTTATTGATTGATTCATCCATTCAGTCATTTTTCTGGACTTCCCAAGTTTTTGGGCCACTATTTTATTTTGAAGACATCTACTATATCACATGGGCACTAAGATGTTCCCTCTTATGATGCTCCTGTGGAACACACAGAAAAAGACACTGCACGGTTCCTTCCTCAAAGAAGCTTCCAACATTAAGCTGACATTATTTTTTAGGGTTCTTGTAGCCAAGATACCATGGGACCTATGTGTGAGCCATTACGAGGTGAGAGGATCTGAAAAAGATTAGAGGGTCCTAATTATAAGAAAATACTAGCAAAAGCTAAAAGAGAAAAGAGACAAAAAAACCCCACCCTTAACATTTAGCATATTCTAATACGAAAACAGCTTAAATTAGTGTGTTAAAAGAGAATTTTAAAAGAGTAAGCTCTTGCAAATCTTCTTGGATTTTTATTATAAAATTCATAAATATTAAGTTGTCTGATCTGATTATAAATAAAAAAATGCTTAAAAAACTATTTTAGGAAAGACAGCGCTAGACTTTCTAGCCATTCCAAGAAGTCTTGTTGCCCCCTTGTGGGACTTTGAAAAATATTACACCAAGAGTCTGTATCTTAAATATATGTCTCAAATATATTTTCAATGAGAGAGAATTAAAATTAAGCTTTGCAAAATTTCACAACTCTTTGAGCTACCTCAAAATGAATGCTACAGACCAAGACTGAGAATTACCTTAAGGCTTGATGTCTTAAACTTGCAACCTAGAGTTGTATAGTATGTATATGGGTATGTGCTGGAAGGAAATCAAACAGGAATTGAGTAAAGAAAATGGGCTTGGTGCCCCTAGTACTAACCACATATACTAACTACATAGAAGAAGTCAAATAATGCACTTTGTCTCTAAGGAGGTGGTACTGATAACCCCACAGATTTTCATGCAGACTAAAGAACATACTAGATAAGAAAATATTTCCAAATATAGAAAAAACCATATGGATGGGAGTAATTATTACATTTCAATTAGTGCCTAAAGAGCTCAAAGGTATTCACTGGTTAGATAAAAACTCTGAAAGTTGGTTTGCTAAATTCTAGTGGGAGGAGTCAAGATCCTCTCTTGAAGAGATGGCATTTGGCTGAAATTTTGAGAGAAACTTAAAATCTTGGCAGCTGGTCACTTTATATTAATTTTGGAGGATGTACATACATGAAGAGACTTCTATAGCATTTAAGAGGAGAGGTAGGAATGGAAGCATCAATTTTAGGACACCTCTGTGAACAACCATGAACGTGACCAGGAGACTCTTGTCCCTGTATTTTTTTCTTGGTAACCTATGACCTTGATTTTGCTTTCAAGACCCTCATCAGTCATAATTGTGGTGAAGATATTTCCCCTACATTTGGGTAGAACTTCCATTCAATGTTTCACCTTCCGATAAGAGCACATAGGAACGGGAGAGACCAAAAACTGCAAGTGAAACTTCATCTTTGCTCTCTAAGAAGATTCCTAAATAAACTTTTCTAGGGGAATTATTTTAATTTCACAAGACAGACTCCATAAACATCTTGCTGATTCTTCGGAGTGGCTTATACAACCTCTATTGCAGACTCTCTCCAGGTGATGCTATGACTTCCTGTGCAGTGTGTGTTCTTAGGGGAGCAGATGGAGACAGTTGTTAGACTTTGTTGCAGATTGTTTTCCAAAATGTGGGTACACCTCATCAAATAAGTTTAGGATATCAATAGAACAAAATAATTATCCCTCCAAGAAAGTATTCTGCCAGCAGATGACCTTTGGACTGGAACTACACTATCAACTCTCCTGTGTCTCCAGCCTGCTGACCAACTCTGCATCTGGACTAGCCAAGACTCCATACTTGTGTGGGTCAACAATTCCTCTACTGGTTCTCACTTGAGAACCCTAATACCAGGTACTTGATGTGGCTTATGTGCCATCAGTCAGAAATAATTCCTTGGGCCTTGACTTCTGAACTGACTTAGAGAAGAGAGAGACAGGGTGTGAGTCATCCATTGGCTGGTGTGGACATGGTAGAAACACACACATCAGATGCCTCTACAATGGCATATCACTTTGTGATGATGACAGGATTGAAGCTCTTTTGTGGCCCATTTCTGTGGTGTAGCTTTGGGAGCAGCTTCAGGAAACTCAGCTAAATTTTTTCAATTTTCTCAGTTCCACCAATGATTCTGGAAGTCATTTAACACCTGTAATAAATCTTTCTCTGTTTAAACCACACAGCAGATGCTACTCTCTGCAAGTGCATCCTGACTAACCCAGCATGCTGGTCATTTGAGCTCAGGAGTAGGGGTGACCAGACAAAGGACCTTCTGTGAAGGTCCATTGTGTGAGACATCCAGCTGAAGCTCCAAGCAAACAGAAACTCCACACTACTTCCTCCTTCTGTGTCACACAGGCTAAATCCACCAAATCTGGATTTCCTTTGTTACCTACCATGCTCTCTGCACACACCAGTAAGGGATGATCCCAATATCCCACTATCCAGGACTAACTTTACTCCAGGCTAAATGAGTGACCTTCCCGCTGTGATATCTAAGACAAAATCCACTGGGTCACACTCTCACTGGATAACTAGAAAAAGGGCAAAGTGAACAAGAGATGCTATGCAAACCTGCAGATTTTTCCCATAAAAAAGAGATGCATAAATATATGTTCACTGGGAAACATGGCTTCCTATGTCTCCCATCCTTACAACCTTAAAAAATTCAAGGCTTGACATTGGCAGCTAGTTCTGTAATGGCAATCCATGTTATTTACATGAATCAGTCTTTCACCATCATTTTGTGGATAAAGAACAAAGGCATCATCATTTCCAGACCATGAAGACATGAGTGTGGCCTTTGGAGAAAGGAAATCCTGCAAAGGAAGAAGAATCTTAGGAGCTCACAATGTTATTTTCTTCTACAATTTTACTTCTGTTGCCATGTTTCCATAGCTGCTTCCTAGAGAGAGATAACAAACAAACTCCATATCTTCTATTCATAGGCCACTGAAGGAAAATTCCTTCCCAAGGATATCAGTCTGTTCTGAAAATTGTGTTATAAAGACTAGCACAGCAATTTCTGACCGCTAGGATCAGTGCTGGGGTGGGGGGAGAATTACACAACCCAGGGCACTGCAGGTAGATATCAAGGCACACACATTTTTATGTTCTCACATGTCATGAATCCTTTGAGGCTAAATCCATGGTTTGACTCCTGCTCCCCTTCTTCCCTTATCTTGCCCCCAATTCTGCACCTGCTCTGTCATTTTACCTCCTCTGTCTCTGTCTCACTCCCTGATTCTCATCTGGGGAAGCAGGGAGCACTTCCTTCCCCTGTGCTGACTTATTTCCTCCTCCACTTTTGGATCTCAGGCCCAGTTGTCATTCCTGTCCCCTCTTACTGTCACATGACACATGTGCCCACCTGTGTCTCTTTTTCACTGTATTTGTCATGGATGCCAATGTGTGTTTGGTTGGAATGATTCTCTGATTATATTGTCTTTCCCCCTACTCAAATATAAACTTCCTGCCTCAGGAAACAGATGGTTTTATTCCTTGTTTTACCCCTGTGACCCAGTAGAGTGCTGGCACACAGTAGGTACTAAGTAGTAATTTGTTGAATGAATGGATTTTAAAAGGGAAAAGTGTTGAGGAGTTAGATATACTTAAAAATTATATTAACAAAAATGATGGGGTTCTGCATCAGACAGGGCAGGAGAATCAGAGGTTTATAGTTTTCATAAAGCCAGGAGCAGAGGGAAGAAGCTAAATTTATGTGTCTCAAACTCAGCGTTATATCTGGTATATGGTTCTAGGTACCAACCTGTGTTTGTTGAGTCAAATGCTATTGTGCCCTCTTGTTTCAATTCTAATAAAGACCATGCTTCCACTCACTTTAAAAGAAACTGACCAATCCATTTTCCCAGGTCAAAGGCAAAATGCAATGCAGCAACGCCCAGTGAAAGTGAATTGAGTCTTTGCTCAAAAAACATGTTTGTTTATTATTAAGCATTCTTAGTCAATTAAGGGTTGAAGAAAAGGAAAAGCTTATCACTATGACATCAGGTTGCTCTGCTTAAAATGTGCCATGGTGCCAAAGAGCACTGAATATCAATTATAAAGTCACTTGGTACTGCTAATTACTTGCTTGAGCCAATTATCTGCTGTATAATAATTAATGAAAACTTGGGCCAGGGATTTAGCTCAGTGGTTCTGCCACCTGCCTCATAAGCGCAAGGTCTTGAGTTCGATCCCCGGTACCAAAAAAGAAAAAAAGAAAACTTAAATATGGGATAACACATATTATACGTTGAAAATACAATTAATTTTGGTTACAGGGGCTGTGGTAGGTTTTAAAGATAGATTCTTGCACTGATTCATAAGATATGAAAAATAGATATTAATGAAGTTTCAAGATATCATAGAACCTAGAAATAGTTCTTTTAATGCTTAATTTTATGTCTCTAATCTACACTGTATTGTTCTGTCATATATCTGTAAATGCATTCAGTTCCGTAACATCGACAAGGGCAAGCATTTAGAAATACAATTCTCTGCTTGTTATGATTTTTTTTTTACTATCCCAATAACTTCACTGGAGAAATTAAATTATAGTATTATATTTATTTATTTCTACAATAACTTTGATCATAAGTAATAATGTGATTTTGTTCTCACAATATGAGGAAACTGAGGTGGAGACTGCTTAAGAAACATCTTCAGTCTATTAGCAGGTCAGTGAATAAACCAGAAATCTGAGGAACATTCATCTATCCAAACCAATGAGATTTTAAAAATAATCAGAAATTAAAGAGAACCAGCAAATATTTCTGAAGTACTTTTATGTCTTTTTTTGTACATACCAGGCTTATCTCATTTGAATTTCATGTATGTGTGTAATAGGAATCAGGTAACTTATTTTATATTAAAGGCTAATTAAGCCAAGAAAAATTAGCACTCCTTTCTCGCAGAGGCATCATGTTTGGAACACTTGAGATGAATGAGCAATGAAACACAAGTTATCACTGGGAAAGATGTTCTGGAAGCTGGTGAGATCTTTCCATCTTCTTCAGTTCCATATATTGAAGATGGTTAAATCTAACTAGATTCATCCAAGAATTTTTCTTCCTTTGGTTCCTGAATATGTTATACTAGAAGAAAAGGAAAAGGAAAAATAAAAATTCTGCAGCTATGTTTTCGAATTTATTGAAGTGGGAAAAGTCATAGACCAGGATGTGAAAAGGAAAGATCCAAACCTATATCCTGTACCTTTTGTGGAGTCTTTTTTCTTCTTAATCACAGGACCAAAACCTTTGAAGTGAGCTCCCTTTTCTCTCCAGAGGTTTTTCCAGGGCCCCTGGCTTTTGAGGCTCTCCCTGTGGCCTGATCGGTTTCAGTAAAAATATTTGAAGCATGTGGCATTGTAATCAAGTGAGCCCGTTGTATCTAAACCAATCCAAAAAACAACAAATCTGTTGTTTGAGGGATCCTTTTCAAACAGCAGAAGGGCTGGGTATTTTTTAAAGTGGCTTATTCATGGCAAATAGACCTCAGGGATGCATAAATCACAGGAAGCATCCAAGGCCTCTAGGAAAATTCATCAAGAGCACTTTCTGCTGTGACCTCAAGTGGAATATTTTAACTTTTGAACAAAAAGGGCCCATCCTATCAGTTCAGTTATGTCCTCTTGTCAAAGTAGTCTACTTTCCTCCACAGTCAGTTTCCCAGTAGGGTGCTCTTGGAACAACAGTGCCCCAAGGAGGCCTTCAAGTCTGATGATATTGGGCTTGCCTCTCGGGAATCCCTTAAAGAGAGACTCACAGCAGCCTGCAGAGGTTTTTTAGGACAGATTCTGCCACTTAAAAGCAGGGTAAACGTATTTATTGTTGTCTCTAAATTCTCACTCTGCTTTGTTGCAATGGTTGGCAGACGAAGGTCCAGCTCCTCCACATAACGGTCTCCTTCTCCCACAGACAGCACTGATAAGAGCTGAGCATGTCCTTTCCCAGTGCTGGGCTGGGATAGCTCCAACCAGAAGGAAATCAAGAAGCTCATTTCGCCAAAAATGCAAACTTCTAATGGGATTTGCCTATGAAGCGTACTCATAAATTATGTTTGGCTTTCTTTGGATTGCTCTAATAGTTATGAAAAATAAGTTGTTGTACAAAGTCTAGTTATCCATTGTCTATAAGTCTATCTATAATCTATTATCTATCATCTGTCTACACCTATCACACTATCACCTATATTATCATCTATCATCTATGTATGTATATATGCATTATCTATCTATCATCTATCTATCTATATTTATCATCTCTTTTGTTAAATAAAATGAACACAATTGTCCCTTCTAGTGACTTTTCTTAGCCTGGAAAACCGCACCCCATATTTCAGAGGCCAAATACACTCATTCCTACTTTCTCACACCCTTTCCTTTACTTAAACTTGAAAAACTAAGGCCACTTTTGGAAAGCAGTATGAGGTGGTACTGTTTGAAATCTGGAGCCAACTCTGCTTGGTGAATGCCTTCAACAGACAGAAGAAGGCAGAGTTCAAGAGGGGGCTGGAGTGTGGGACAGACTCCCGTGTGTGTGTGTCACAAAAGTATGGATACCTTGGCATGTGTGCCTGAATTCCTCTGCCAATGTGTCCAAGGCCCTTTCCTGAGGACCCAAACCCCATTGCATCCATAATGTTGATGTTAATTCAAGTGGACAAGCATCAGGGTGGTCTGGGGAGAGTCGTCACTTGCATCTCATCAGCTTGGTGACAGAGCAAGAGGGCCTCCCATCTCCTGGCTTCAGGGACCTCTTTTGCCCCCACTTTTAGGTTAAGGGTGGTCATAAGCACTAAAGCCTTTGATGAGTCTTAGCCTCCGGAAACAAGCTTTGCTCTCTGTGAGTCCGAGATAAGCATCCAGTTCCATTCCAATATGTACACCAATATGTATTCCATTTGTTTAAATCTTAGAGGAAAATTTGAAAGGTACAAAATCAAGATTATAAAGAGATTAAGTGACTGGCTGTTCTAGACAGAGGTCATGAAATGGAAAGTGAAAGGAAGAGGACAAAAGCAGAGTCAGGGGACAGGACAGAAAAGGCACAGCAGGAGGAAGCAAACAGCAGGTCCATGCTTCCACTTCATGACCAAGAGTGCCTGACACCAACCTCTGAAATGCATACCTATTGCACCAGCTCTCGGCCTCAGAGTTCAGACCCTCGAGAGACCTTGAAACATGACCAGCATTCATCACAGATGACATCAAATGTTTCCAAGAGTGGCTTTTATGACTTCCAGATGATGGACTGAGTCTCTTGCAAGCTCATGAAAGCAGCATGTTTTCTTTGCTCTCATCATGGGGGACTGGAGGAGTTGCTCACAACACACCCAAATAGTCATTGACGGAAGGCGATCATGGAAACGAAAGAAAGCTGATCTAAGCTGTATTTTGGGGCCACAGTAAAACAAAAAGAATTATGCAGAGTGGAAACAAACCTTTCCTTGATGATTTCAGACTCAGCTTGAGAAAATCGCAGCCTGTGCTTTGTCACACAACCCCTCACATCCATTGTTCAGTCTTGCAACTTAAAATCTGGGACCTTCACAAACACGTTCTCCTCAAAGGGATTTTAATAGTTTTTAAATTTGATGTAATTTCTAAGGAAATCTTGCCCTCTAGCTTTCAAGTCTCAAAATTGAGTTTGACCTCGCGGAAGAGCCACGCAGTGACAGATAAATGGATGAATATCACCATCTAGTGGACAACTGCCATAGGGCACACTAAATTAAAAAAGAAAGAAGAGCCGAGGAAATTTTTCCTGTCAGGATAACACCAGTGGATATATTTTTTTCTTTATCTACAGATTTCCCATTGCACTTATTTATAATAAATCTATTTTGTATTGCATCATGCATATTGATAACCTCGCTCTACAAATAAGAAGGGCTCATATGGCCCTCTGTCACTCATTAAAATAACATGACCTGTCTCTAACAGATTATAAAAATTCATTCGTTATAAAATTACAAAGCAGCAAATCTTATCTTTCAAGTAATCACCACTGTGAATACGGCAGAACAGAGATAATAGAAAGTGTGCACACTTCTGATATGAATCACAAGGAGATAACGCACTGCACGATCTGCAGGCACAGCAAGAAGATGGATGATCAGTTATGACCAGTGGCTGTTAGGAGCCATCACTGCATCAAGCAGATGCAAAAGTGAGTGGTTTGGCCTTGGGAAGACATCACCCTGCCTGCTTTTAAATAATGTTTAAAATGTTATTTTATTAGTATATATTTGTAGGAATAATGTTTACATTCCTTGTGGGAAATTGATACATGTACATAAATCATCTTGATTCCCTTTCTTACCCCTTTCCTTATCCTCCTTCCCTCTCTCCACCTATTGATTCCCTTCCTCTTTGAGGAAGATCTATCTCCTTACTTCCTATTATCTGTCTTTTATTTTGGTATTTATTTATAACTTCAGTTTCTCATATAAGAGAAACCATGCAATATTTAAGCTTGTGTATCTGATTTATTTCTCTTAACATTATGGTCTAAAGGTGCTGTTGATTTGACTCATCTTTACTTAATCATCCACTAAAGTGCATCAATTATTCTCTTTGCTAAGAAAAGAAACAGGTGAGATTCAGCCCCCAATTAAAAAGATATATTACAGGAGTTGGAAAAAAGGCAACAATTTTATAAACTAGATGGGGATCACCATGGTTTGAAGGTTTGTCTGCTCTGAAATCCAAGCTGAAATTGAATTGCTATTGTAACAGTATCAAGAGGTGGGGCTTTTACGAAGCACTTGGGTCATGGGTCAGTGCTGTTGTTCTGCAGCAGGTTGCTATGAAGTGAGCCTGACTCCCTGGGCTTGGCTCCTCTGTACAGCTCACTACCGCTCAGCTCTCTGCCATGGGGTGATTAGCCCAAAGGCCCTTGGCAGATGTGACCCCTCAATCTTGGACTTCACAGCCTCCAGAACCATGGAGTAAATGAATCTCTTTTAATTATAAATGAGCTCATCCATAGCATTGTGATAGCAGCAGAAAACAGACTACGAGAGGGACGGACAGTGGGAAGAGCTAAGGCTGCTGTCTCATTCACATCTAGTAGTGATGGCTACCAGTGGAGGAACTCAGTTTATACCTTCTTACCTCATTTGGAAATTGAGTCATGTAAACATACTATGGAGGGTTTTTTTTGTTTTTGCTTTTTGGTACTGGGGACCGAACTTGGGTCCTTGCACCTGCCAGGCAGGCAGTGGAACCACTGAGCTAAATCCCCGACCCCTATATTATGGAATTTTAAAAAGAAGAGTAGTGCTGGCCCATGGCAGGTGCTCAGTGAATTTTGTTGAAAGGAAGAATGAATGAATGAATGAACACAGGAATTAGGAGAGAAGGACCAATGCCTGGATGTGCTGAAGTTGCCATGTTAGCTGTTGCTGAAAAAAACTTATCAAGGCGATGTGGGTCACTCATTACTCTACGGTCTAAAGAACATCTCGAGCAGAGGACCTTTTGGGTATGGGAGAAAGTCAAGGCCCACAGCTGTGGGTGGGATGGTCCTCAGGTGGGGGCCTGCACTCATTCATCCACCCCAAGGAATCTGCTAGGTGGCGCCCTGGTGCAAGCACTGTACTGAGCACCGTGGGTATACAGAGGACCAGGACAGAAGTGCAGCTGTCCTCAGGGACCCAGGCACAAAAGGCAGGCAGGATCCTCAGGGATCTCCTGGGGCAGTGGGCCTCAGCTTGGCTTCTGGACCAGGTTTCTCTGGGTGAGTGTGCTGGGGACAGGATGTAAGATAGTAAAATCGAATATAAGATGTGACTATGCCGATTCTGTGCAAGTTGTGAGCATGAAGCAGTGGAGTTGTGTCATTCTAGAGTAGAGTGCACAGCTCACGGGGGTGGGACTCTCTCACTTCTCACTTTCCTCATGCATGGTAGAAAGCACCTTCCAGAAAAGAAAGAAGCACCTTAGGACAACATTTGAGTGCTCTAAGTGACAGTGAGAAAACAGGGGTGACTTTTCTCTAGTAATTTGGAGAAAACCTATTGCTTTTGATAGCTTGAAAAGGACCCCATTCCCCTGTCCCCATGGTCCTGTCTCTGAGCTAAGGAAGAGAGTTTGATAGTGACAGCCTAGTGATCTTCCCAGATTGTGAGGTATAGAAATGTAGTTTCTTTGTGTTTATATAAGCTGATGGAACCCACAATATGATAACCTGGAGAGTATATGACAAATGACTTGACCTTGTATCTTCCAGAAATAGAAGAGATTTGTGTGTTCAGATTAACACTGAATTTCTGCTAAAGAAATGCTTATGATTACTTCCAAAACCCTAGCAGTAATCATGGAAAGATGGAAAGCCTTTCTTGGGATCTTGCTTCTCAGTTCACTGATAGAAACAGATTTGGTTATGCAGTTGGCAGCAAAGCAGAGGTGCAATGGGAAAATATGCCAGAGAGAGGTGGTCCTTTGCAGGAGATGGCAGCTCTCCCCATCACCCAGACAGGGCACATTTCATTTACAAACACCTTCTTCTACCACAAGTCATTTCTCTGGTGACCCACAACCCAGGAAATCAACCAAAACCAGAGATAATATTTCCAGTAGTGACTTACAGTTTGCAACACTCAGCTGCTTCACATGTGTCTTCTCCAAGTCCTGTTCCTGAGTGCAGCATTCCCACTTTTGCCTTAACAATGCCCCTGCAGTTCTACTCTTTGGCTAAGGTGGAGGTGCTAGCAGGAAGGCACCTGGAGCCCAAACTCAATCTCCAGGCCATGAGCCTGCACTTGCTTTCTCAGAATGGACCCCCGTTTGGTAACTCTCCTCACCTCTAACTACATTCACACACTATCAAGGCCATCATGTATATACCCAGTGTTCTGGGCAATGAGAAATTATGAGCAAAAAATACTCTAAAAAGCTATTCCCTTTTGCATGAAGTCAGATCCTGTAATCATTCTGAGCATGCTTGCTGGTTAAATGGCTGCCTCCTGCCCCAGAGCTTGTGATCCTCCTGCTGCATCCTGCCAGCATGCTGGGGTTACAGGTGTGCACCACCAGGCCCAGCTAGTAATTACCTTTTAACTTTTGAGATCTCTCTCAGAAATGTGTTGTTATCGTTGCTGTTTTAGATAAAGAAATAAGTTCACAAAGATTAAATTATTTGCCCAAAATCACACAGGTGGTGATGAGCTTGCTAGACTGACCCAAAGCCTTTTGACTAAACCTGGTGCTCCTGGCACTTCTCTACTGGGGACTTTAGGCACAAAATGGTACAACATCTTAACCAGATGTGTAGTCCAGGGATGAGAAAGCAGGGGTCGCTGGAAGTCCCTGCTCCTGGACTGAGCAGGCTAAGCTGCAGGGCTTGAGTGGCCCTGGAAGTTTATTGAGTCCCACTTGCCAGCCGAGCTGACAGCAGGTCACCTCACACTGTTCTCCAGTGGTGAGTGACAAGTTGGGTATATGGCCGGTGACATAGTAATTGAGTGTGATACGATGACAAATAAAGAGGCAAGAAGTTAATGATGTGTTGCCTTGTTAAGTGGAGCTGGCCACGCCTCATTAGATTTAAAAGAGTTATCGGAGACAGAGTAATTATCACAGACAGTAAAACTGTTGTATTAAAAGATAAAAAAGCCAGTATCAAAGAGAAATAATTAACTGCTTAATAGGGCATCTGCTGAGTTGCTTGGTCCAGGAATCAGACTCTGAGGGGGGGCACTTTTGGTTTTCAAGTTGGGTGGGGCATCGTGCAGCATGAGTCATTTGGGACTATATTCTTTTTATAATGATTAATATTATCAATATGAGTTGAACAAAAGAATAAGCTTCAGTGTGCCATTTCCATACATGCAAATAACAAGCTTTGATTGTATTCACCCTCTCTACTACCCTTTCTTATATCTTCACTTTCCCTGATAGGCCCACTACTTTAACATCATTTGTTTTTCTTTCCCTAGGTTCCACATATGGGAAAAAACATGTGTTGCTTTGGACCATTCCTTTTTCAATGGACTCCAAGTACTTACTGAGATCAAAGGTAAGGAATCCACACAAAAATAATCAAGGTCATCCTGCATAAACTACATTGATGGCAATTCCAACTAGGTGTGAGTCATGTATTTATTCATAACCTCTGTCTGTGACGACGGGTTCTCTGTCTCAGGAAGGAGACTGGTTAAAAGGATCAGAATACTGTTTAAGAGTTGTACTTAGTTCCAGGAAGTTACCCATAGAAGCATTTTTCATAAAGCCAAAATGCTATCGAATGGCTCTACGAAGCCCTGGTCATAGTAGGCAGCTAATGAAATCTGGCTGTTGGCTTTTGTTTTCATCCCCTCTTCCCTCTCTCCTCTATCTTGCTTCCTCCACCACTGGTCCTGCCCAAGTCTTTGGCCATCCTTGGTGACCCAGACGCAGGTTGGCCCTGGAGGCAGGTGCGGCTCAGGCTTCCATCCCTGCTGCTGGGAAAACAGCGCCTTCAGCCCCATCTCAGGGAGTCCTACTACACCAACAAGGAGCCACAGCCCCTGTGTGCACTTTCCTGTGTTTTGTCCACACTTCCTGGTGGCTTCATCCCTTCCTGTGGCACCTCACCATAGCCTTCACTGTGCTGTTGCCCCAGCTTTGAATGCTCTCTCCACCTTTTGGGCTTGTTCAAGTGCATTTTAAGAAGAATCTTGTCTCCCATGGTTTCAGTGCCCTCAATTAGTCCTCTTTTAACTTTTCACAGAATTACATTGGGGGTGTTTTAAAACTGAACTCTGTAGTCCACATCTTATTTCCTTGGTGTCTCCTGGGTTCAGGTCTCATCTACTCATTGAGATTGAAGGTCTACAGGACTAGGTCCTCCATTTCCTTATTCAGCCTTTCCTACAGTTAGGAGGTTGCCAATAAATGCATGAATGAAACCTCACATCAATGTAACTTACACAAGATGACCTTGATCATTTTCATGTGCATCCGTTTTTTAGATCCCAGTGTATACATATAATCCACGTAAAAGTTATTGTCCAAATTGACTAATGCGGTTATACTAAGCAGTGTTAATTTTGTGGATATTAGAAAAAGAGGAGACTTCCTGGACCAGGTTATAAGTTGTACTGTTCTGTACAGATCGGATTATTTCATTTTAACTCTTGGTATTTTCCCAATTTCTGCCAACATTTTCCCCAAAGGTAACATTTTATCTGTGTAACCTCAGTCAAAATTCAAAACTAGTGAATGGAAAGGAGGCAAAGGAAGGAAGGTCATAAATATTGTACTGAAGAGATAAGATTTAGCAGCTCAAGTGTAGAGCAAAAAGCCGGGTTTTGTAGCATTTTTGTGTTTGCTTGGTAAAGAAAGAAGAAACTATAACTATGTTCCCAAAAGACAAATAATTCATAAAGGAGAATCTGAAGGCCCCAGGATGTTCACAATCTTGTGTAAAGTCATTATCCTTAAAACCAATAAATGTAGCATGTTACCTTTTACCAAATGGGTCTTACAGATACTTAGTACAAAAGCACAAACTCCTGTAAATGGTAGATGTTCTAGTATACAAAGATGACATTTTGGAAATTTAGGAGTTTTTTTAAGCCTGTGCACACAGTAGCTCAATTCAAATACTCTAGCTAAGACAGGCACACAAGCTTAAATATTGTATGGTTTCTCTTATATGAGAAATCCAAAGTATAAATAATTTTAAAAGCAAAATAAAAGCCAGATAATAGGAAACAGGGAGATAGATTTTTTGCAACTGGAAAGTGTTAGAGAAAGGAGACAGAGAGTGGAGAGGAAGGGGATGTAAAAAGAATTAAGATATGTTACGTACATATACCAACTCCCCATGATGAATGTAATCATTGTGTACTGCAACCATGTACTAATAAAAATTTAAAAATTAAAGATACTATAGCTAAGACAGAAGAAAAAAGAAATGGTATATTCTCAAGTCAAATATTATGAATTAGTACCCAGAGTAGTGAGTGATTCTTATTCTTTTGGGCACTGTTCTTGTTAATAATCTTCTTTATGAATAAGATCTCTTAAAATTTATGAGAAAAAATATGGCATTCTGCCCAGGTGAAAAGATTACAGGTATTGACATACACATGAAATCTTTTTAACTCTATGCAGAGAATTGAAAAACCACTTCATATTGTTCAGGAGTGATAGTAAGGTCCCTGGGAGAGTCCATAAACCTCAGGTTAAAATCTGTTCATCTTGAAATACTCCAAACGAAGGTAACAAAGGAATCCAAATTTAATTCTGTTAAAATTTACTAGAAATTGAGCACAAAAAAAGGGAGGTAAGATTTAATTTAAATCAAATTTAATTTAATTTATTTATCCCAGGACTTGTGTACTGAATCTCTGTGTGGATAAAAACATTTGATTGTTGAGGCAGAGCGGATGAGTGGAATATCTATCTCTTAAACATGGAAAGGAGAATTGCTTCAGATTTAACATGCTATGCTTAATGTTTTGGAAATAGCTTGAAAAACTGGAACCACTCATGCTACAGATGGACCACCAGAAAAATAATCCTCTTCCTCCCACCTTCCAGGTCTGTGAAATAAGCAGGAAAGAGTGACATTTCCCAAGTGGAAATGTCACAAAGGACGCTGAGCATGAGTAGAGCTCTCAAGAGCTCCATTTTATTGCTGACTCCTACATGGTCTTCCTTATAAGTCTACTCAGCCCATATATTTTCCCCTATTGCAATGATGCTTAATGTACAGCTTTCAAAAAGTTTGTTTCTTTATGCCCCAGTCTCCTTATATACAAAATAAGAACCTGGACAATGACCATGGACATACTGCGAGATTAATTCCTGCAAAAATACTTCTGATGCTCTCTGGGAAACAATTTCATTTTTAGTTGTTGATGAGGAGCCATTCGGCAAGCTTTCTTGGGTATCAATGTCACAGTTAAGGTGAAAGTCCCATGTAGAGGAAGAAGCCCCACAAACACTTGCCCTCTAAGGCTAGATTAAGCCCAGCAGCCTGTGGAAACAGGATGTGAGGCTAGTTATTCTACGAGGGATCTCATTTTCACCATCATGCTGGGCAACTCCAAATGTTTCTCCCAAGGGGCTTAATCCTTTGAAATAACCATTTGTAGAAATCAGGTGGGAGGGAAAGAGGGAAGGAATGGAATTTTTCAGAAATGAGAAAGGCGGGAGTGGCACCCCAGAATGTAATGAACTTGTTACAGCCAGAGAAATGCAGATGCAAGCGGAAGAATGTCCTTCTTTCCTTCTGTTTGACAATGCTGCAGACTTTATTGTGCCTCAGCTTTCAACTCTCCTAAACTGTCAGCAAGGAGCTTTGGAGGCTTTTGCTAAGCAATGTGGCCATGTTGTCCTTATCCTCCGAGCCTGTCCTAATCATTAACACAGCTGAGACGATGGAGAATACAGTGCCCGGGGTCTCAGGGGAGCAAAGGATGTTACCATGATAGAAATTAGGCTGTACCTTCACTGGTTCCAGGACCACTTTCAAAGTCCCCAGCACTGCCTGTCAATGCCCTTTGTCTTCGCTGGCTTTTAATTTAGCATTGTGGAGAAATGGGTTTACGCAAGAGTTATCAGCCCTGCTTCCCTGGAGACACCAATATTGACTGAGACTACAAAAGTAAACAGTATCAGATAACCTACTAAAATAAAGCAGGGAAAGTCATTATACTTTTACTTTATTGATCCAGTTCCTGTCTACATGGGCAAAAAAACAACTTACATTATTGAAGCAGGAAAATCTCTAAGGCTACGACAACACGTTGTTAAAAAGCAGTACATTTATCTGCACATAGGAACAAGACATTATACTGAGCAGGGGCCTCGGCTGAATAGTCCCATGATGTGCTTAACATCTGACAAACAATGTCAGGCAGACAAGAAGGGATGATGACAATGGGAAGAGGATAAATGTGCATTGGTTTAAATTGATGTGATGCATAGGCTTTCTGACTGCATAAAATGCACATAAAATGGTTTCTTTTGATCTTGTATTAATTATCTCAGTTACGTTTTTATAATAGCCTGAGTATGACTTAAGGACAGAATCTTGCTTGTCTTGCTCTGAATCCTGAACTACGATCATTATTTGTGAGTAAATGAATGGCATCCATTAAAATAATATTTACAATGAACATGTTTAACTTTGATAATTTCACTAATTTATAAATCTTTACTATGTAGAAGGAAAACATCAACAGTTGCAAGGATTAATTCTTTACTAGTATACAACAATACACACAATACACACATATCATACCCATGTACATAAACATAAGATATGCACACACATATGGCAACAAAAGCCCTTTCACTTCACAGCTTCTTAACTGCACATTTGACATTTGCAAAACAATACATTTTTCAGTAAAAAAAACCCTTGGATTCAGTTTCTTTGAAAGTCATAGTTTCCTCTGTGCTGCTTGGGATAATTGTATAAATTTTTTCACAGGTCAGAAGCTACTTACTGGTAGGTTTTCACATGAACTTCTCTAATAAATTAGCTAACAAACATTTATTAAACTATTTGTCAAGTTCTGTACGAAGAGCTACATGGGGACCAAAGAATTAGTGATATTGTCCTGGCCACCAAGAAGCATAGTAGGGGAGGGAAGATGTACTTGAGCATCATCCAATAATCCAAGATCATATGATGGTAAGGACAAGCATTGCCCAGGAGTCCACATCAGGTAGTCACTGAGGTGTAAGCGGATGGTGCCCAGAACCTTGAGTCCTGAGTAGGCCTCTGACACAGGGAGAAGAGGGGGCTTCAGAGGCAGAGCCACAGAGCTCATAACCAGTTTGTAGGGTTTGGAAGACCACTACTGGAGGTTTTATCCCAGGATGGACCCAGAATATCAGCTATAACTAGACTGTACAGTGCAGCCTCACCTTCAGAAAAAGCTTTCCTGGACTGCATTTTGGAGTTAAGCCCTTGACTGAGTTGGAGACATCTTCTAGGAAAAGCTACTGAAAGAACACCAGACAAATAATGCTGGAACAATAGGAAACTGGAATTCACACACGTGCGTGTGCACACACACACACACACACGCACACACCCCTAGACAGAACTTACACCCCTCACAAAAGGTAAAATGGATCATAGACCTATGTGTAAAAAGCAAAAACATAGGAGAAAATCTAGGTGACCTGGGGTCCAGTGATGATTTTTAGATAGAACACCAAAATTATGACAAATGAGAGAAATAATTGATAAGATGGACTTCATTAAAGTTAAAATGCTTTGAGAAAGACACTGTCAAGGGAATGAGAAGGAAAGGAGATGGATGAGGAGGGGGGATGGGGATGACCAGGTATTGGCAACTTCCTGGGAAATCTGACTTAGTGAACTTTCTTCCTTTCCCCAATGTTATTTAAATACCTTGATTTACCATAGTAAGGATCACAGTGAGGGGGGAAATATGCCTGGCACAAGCACTGACTGGGGGCCACACTGATTAAAAAGAAACCCCTGGGCACCTTGTATGCAACAGAGGGCTATTGTCTACTGCACCCTTAATTTTTTTTTTTGAAACAAAGCCTCACTTTGTTTCTAAGTTACCCAGGCTGGGCTGGAACTTGTGATCTTCTTGACTTATCTTCGGCATCACTCTTAATTCTGGATGTGTGCACATCACTGGAGGACACGGGCAGTGGAAAGGCTCTGCTGGGTGCATTCATCGAGGAGCTCCAAAGCTCAGGACGTGGTTGGTATGGGACCGGGTGGCTCAGTCTCAGAGCTTCTGCCTTTAGGAATCCCACCGAGGATTTTGTTAAGGGCAGCTTTTATCCTGGTGACTGAGCGCTGGAGGCAAATCCAGACAGGTTTTTGCTTCCTTTCCCCTCCACTTCTCTCACCTGCACCCCTCCTGCTACTCTTTCTATGCTAGGCTCTCAGGGCCATATGGTGCCTGGAAGCACAGTTAATATATCAAAATGTAGAAAAATATATTATTTTAAAACTAAAAATTTAAACAGCCTTTTAACTAGCCTTTAGTACATGAAATCCTAAGAATTTATGAAGTTTTTATCTCATTACTGCTCAGATGTGTCACCACTATAACTTCTAATTACAGTCTGTGGTGCTTTTTCAAACAATTATATTCATGAATGCCTTTTTAGACAAATTTTATAATCTGTTGAAAATAGGCTATTCTGCATCCAGTTTATTATCTCAAAACCTGGTGTGCAAGATAATCTTTATATGCTGATGAAATATTACCAACAATTGAGTTTGCTGAGATGTTATAAAAGTCACATTAGGAATGAAATCACTTATGGTCTGAATTAATCAGTTAGAGCTGTCTCTAAATTACAAAACATTTAAATGATTGAAATTACATCAAATGAGTGAAATAGACTCTTTCGAGTAGTAATAGAAAGATCTGGGTCATTGCCTTTGCATTTGAATCCTAATTCCTCCTTGTCTGGATCAATTACAGCGTCCATTGCTTCACCTTGGGACAATGTAGCAAGTACAATACATTTCCACGCAAGGCGCTGAGCAGATCCGATGACATTGTATGTAAATGTAAAATTATTGTTGTTTATAGAAAAAAACCTTTGACACCTTTTCAATTAACAAGCAGTCAGAAAGAGTGACTGTGTGACAAGCACTCGGTTTCATTTTTTTTTTTTTTTTTTTTTTTTTTTGGTACCGGGGATCGAACTCCGGTCTTTGCGCTTGCGCAGCAGGCGGCGAAACCACTGAGCTAAATCCCCAGCCCCCGGTTTCATTTTTTTACTGATTTTGGATAGCCTGAACAGGTTGTGTAGAGGAAGTTGCTTGGTTACAGAGTAAGCTTAGTAGGATTTAACATGCAGGTTGGCTTTGATTTTCTTTCATGCGTTTACTCCACTATTAACTTAAGCATCTTCTGTAGGTCAGGTACTATGCTAGGTGAAAGGAGACAGGCACAGTGACATGTGCCTGTAATCCCAGTACTCTGGGAGGCTGCGACAGGAGGATCGCAATGTCGAGCCCAACCTGGGCAATTTAGGAACTTAGACCTTGCCTCATAAGAAAAAAAGTAAAAAGGCCTGAAGATGTAGCTCAGTGTGAAGGCCTTGGGTTCGGTCCCCAGTCCTGCAAAAGCAACAACAACAACAACAAGAAGACTAAGAAAGGGATGATGATAACTCTTTAATTAAGTTTGGCCAATGTAATAGAAACTGCTGCTTATCATCAAAAACCCATCTTCTGCTTATTGAGAGTAATTAGGTTAAGGCTGTGCATATGGCTGCCCTGCTAGTGCCCTCTCTCTGCACTGCTGTCCTGTCCGCTTCATTCTTTGTCTTCCTTGGGACAAGAGCCCAGAGGGAGAGAATTGGTTGGATCATCATAGGGTTTGGGCCTCCTGCAATAGCTATGTGTTCACTTCTTTTGTCATGAGTATGAACATGGAAGTATCTTATAGTCCAGCCTAGACTGTGCAACAGGAGTTGGCAGACTACAGCCTGCAAGCCAAATTCCACACAATGAGTGCTTTTGCAAATAAGGTGTGTATTATGTATTAGTGCCTTGGGGCTACTACAGTAAAATTGAATAGTTATTGGAAGAGAGATCATATGACCTACAAAGCCAAAAAGTATTTATTGCATGGTCCCTTAGGACAAATATTTCCTAAAGTCTGGCCCAGAGGATGGCAGAGTGGTAAAAAGCAGTGGATCTATGTCCCCAAGTGGTCACACACAACAGAGGCACCCCAAGAATCTGAACCTGTCACCTTGGAATGATTATTAAGGGAGAAATAAACTTCTAGGTCTTTCAAGCTGACATTTTTAGGGTCTCTTTGGTCTCCCAAAGAAAAGTCAGTTGTTTGTGCTGGTGAGATATACCTACTGAGCTTCTCCATATTTGGAGATTGGAAAAGATCCCAGGAAACAAATCAAATCTAAATTCATTTGGCGCCGATTGGCACTCTTTTGTAGGTAAAATGATTCAGCATTATAATTTAGATGATATTATAAAAATGAAAAATTACATGGGTAGGGTTAAACTTGGAAGAAAGAAAATTACCGCTTTTATTCTATTCTATTCCATTTTGGGCAATAGTAGAAAGACAAGACTTTTCCTTTGTATTTTATATTTTATGGCCTGGTTTATAAAAAGAAAAGAGAAATATTACCTTAATTTTAGTTCTTCCTCATTATTAATAATTGAACATTTTAATTTTCCCTAACATTACCCTTTTAAAACACTTAGTGTCAGGTCAAGTTTTGGGAAATTATAAGAAAATGTAAATATTAGAATACAAAATCTGCATCATCAACATGTCAGTAGTACAGGGAGAAACTAATAAACAGTGATAAATCTTTTGTGATTAATTTCTCAGTTAAGTTTTCTTAGGCTGTTTCTTTTTTTTACAACTTAGGGGAACTCACCTGATTGAAAAGTCTTTGCCTGACTCAGACACCCTGTCATTCTTCTGAGAAGGTGTTGCCCCACCTAACCATAAGTGAAGAAACAGATGACTTGCAAATTCCTTCTTCCACACTTTTGTGACTTCTTGCTTTTTGTTGAGACCACTTTTCAAATTTCTGTCACCCACCTCCTCTTACATTTTGGAATTTTTTTTTCAAGGTTGCAGGGGAGCCACCGCCCCCTCCACCATGTCAGCTAGAAAAGAGCTCTGCAGAATTAGAACAAGATAGAGTAGAGATGGGCACAAGGAAGGGCAGGAGCTGAGACTTAGGTTGTGCCCAAGATCTGGAAGGCACTGTTGTGGGCAGCCTATGGGGTCAAGTATGGGAATACCAGAGTCATGAAGAGCCAGAAGCAAGAGAAGTGAAATTTTGGGGGAAGGTTTGTCATTACAGGGGTATTTGGATGAGCAAAGTAAGACTGGATCTGAAGTTTATAGCATTGAAATGCCAGGAACTAGAGACAGAATGCATGATAGAAAATAAAGAAGTCCAGAATTTATAGGCAGTGCAGGTTCTAGGAAGTAGCCCAGTAGGAGGAGATAGGAGATGAGAAAGCTGATGGGAGCAGAAAATAAGTACCCTCTTCAGGTTTGCAGTTTCTAATTGGTAGCTCAAATAATCTTCTCTGATTGCCAGTTCTTACTGGTCCACTACTCAGAGGGTCTTGCAGTTCCTACATCACCATGAGGTCTGGTACATGAACGCACAAAGAAACAGGCTAAGGAGAAAGTACAGTACTCCTTACCCTTTGGGATAAGAGCAAGGAGGAGTAGGATTCAAAGTGAGAGCCCACACTGATTTGCCTATTTTCAAGGCAAAGTGCTAACTATTATTTACAATGTCCTAGCATAGGTAGAAGATGCCTATGTTGAACTACCATATTTCATTTATTCCTTAAGAATTGAGGTAGGACCACACTTGATGCCTGTCAGGCAAGTTGATTGGAGAATACGGAAACTGTTACTTTTTTTGTGGAGAACAACAGTCAAGGAGGAAGTCAGCTGAAGGCATGCCTGTGCTAAGCCACTGGAGCATGGCTAGACCATGCCACAGTGCCTGGATATCCAGGAAACTGTAGCTGCCCAAAGTAGACATTGCTGGGGGATGCAGAGGTCCAGGTGAGCTGGGACATTGCTGTGGGGCCACAGAAGTTCAGTTCAGTTGGGACGTTTCTATGGGGAGGCACAGGTCCAGTTTAGGAAGGAATATGCCATCAGCCAGTCCAAAAGCACAGCTTTATGTAGGACTGTACTTCCAGGGAGGCAGGAAATAGTTACCATGGGCTTACAGCCAGAAATACCCAGAAAACAGAGATGGTGATTCGACCCTACTCGCAACTATTTTACTACTCCCTTCCTCACACAAGAATCTGGCAGCCTATAGGCTCCAGTGGCCCACATTTTCCCCAAAGCCAGCCAGGATTTGGATTCCAAGTTGGGAAACTCATTTCTATACTGCCTCTGTTTCCAGCTGGAGCTGACAGATGGATGAACATTGGCTTTCTACCTTGGTCTTCTGCATGCTACAGACAAAGGCAGACACACAGCAACCTGTTTCCCATCCTCTAGGCTTCCTGGCACTGTGTTCTTCTCACCTGACCTATGATGTTCTGTATTCATGATGGTAGAAGGTCCACAACATTGTGCTCACTGCCATGGGGCATTAAGCAATTAAGAGACCCCATGACTCTGACCATAAATGAATTTTTTGATGACTTTTATAAACAAGCAACTTGATAATGAAAGGGCTCCTTGTTGCTCATGCTGGAGGCTCCATGATAGGCTCTGGGAACAGAAGCGTCCTTCCTCTGAGGAGTGTACAACTCAGTGAACCAAAGACAAACCATGAACGAAGTCAGCAGGACACTTCTCAGTCAAAGAGAGTATGGAGTCAAGCCAAGCAGAAGCACAAGTCTCGGTGCAACATGAATAAAACTGGTCTCCTACTTTGGAAATACATTGCTTTATGGAGTAAACAGTTCAGAATTACACAGTCTGTCCTTACCAACTGCACTTCACAATGGTCATGCATTAAATGGGCAGAATCCCAAGACAGGCTGGCAGTTTTCTATGGGCTCAAACCAACTTTGCTTCCTAGTCCTTTATTTTACTTCCCTCCAAGCTCTCTGCTCTGCAATCCAGTGAGTCCGACAGTGATGACCTAGACAATTTGAGGCATTGCTTTGACCTTTTTCAGAATGAATCAAATGATTACTTCTCAGGCAGATCTACCACATAAGAGGAGAGGCACATGCCTCATGTATCTTTCCTTTTTTTTGTTTTCTATTTGAGTTTTCTTTTGTTGTCCCAATTTTCCAATTTCTTTTTGCAAGGGTTTTGAGAAACAAGCAGGTCCAAAACTTGAGGAGATGTGTAGCAACATCACTTAGCAAATTTCCCTCCCAGCCATCTGCTTCCAGCTGCTGTTTGGTCCACCCACATCTTTGTAGCCTCTCGCTTTGTCCTTATTCCCAGGACCTGCTTGTAATGCGCTGTAATTCAGCTTTGTCTCATCCCCTTCTGCAAATTCAGCAGAATAGTTAACTCTGAAGCATTGTTCTACTTTTTCCATTGCAGACAATTTGACAAGTTATTTTTAATCGTGGAATGATTTGTGTTACATCTGAGCAATAATTTGCCACACATTAAGCCCCTGTAGAACAACAGCAATAAAATCACTTCTTGACTTCTCTCTTCTCATTCCAAGAGACCTCTGAAATGGGGTTAATAATCATAGATCAGGAGATCAGTGTATATTAAGCCATTGGCATTCAGACGTATTTTTAAAATGCTGAATTTTATTCACAACTTGGGAAATAATATTATTGACCTAGAAAAATCACAGGACTAAGAACAAGAGCTGTGATGCTCATAACAGCAAATGCAATCAGATCTATTCATCCTTGTCTTTCTAGAAGGCTCTCATCTTGAAAGGAAATCATCCCCTCAATTTAAGACTGACCCCAAGACCACAACTCATGGACCTTAGTAGAAAAACTTCCTGACAATAGTAAATTCTTCATTCACACCACAAACCAGCTGGTGTATTCAAGATCCTTGATGAAGAATTGCTTCCGGACATGCTGTTCCCTCTGCCGGAGTCCTAAAGGGGCCAAGTTCTGCTGGTCCTCACATTGTCATTCTACATCACTTGATCAAGAGGAAACTTTCCAAGGAGCACTTCCCTCACCCCCACATATTACATACACTGATGCCACCCTCACCTACCTCCTCAATCCTGATGCAATTTGGAACCAATAGCTCACCAAGTACTTGGGAACTGTTTGCAAACAGCCCAAGTCAAGATTGATCTCATAATAACCGTGCAAGCCACTTTTCTAGTGTTTGGGGTTTTAAAGTAACAGGTCTCCCCTCAGGTAGGGAAGGCAAATGGAAACTGCCTTCTATGTATCAGGTTCTCAGGTGGCACACAGCCAAAGAACAGGCAAGGTGGCCCTGTATGGTCCCGCCTTGGGAGAGCAACGCGAGGTTGGCTTCCACCTGCTTAAGAGAGAGGTGTGCATGAGGAACGCCCCATAAGTTTATTGAGATGCAGGAAGTGGAGTTCAGGGATTGGGGGTAACACCTCTGGGACCTAGGAACACTCATGCCTGTGCTTAGAGGGTGGGAACACAGAGATTTGAAAGGGTTTTAAGACACCCTTCTGCAGCTTGCTCACAAATTCAGATGGGAAACAAGATCTCTGAGATGAGGGACCAGAGAGATGGCCATGGTGCTAGGGTGCCCTGGGGGCATGGAAACACACAGAGGGCTGCAGGGGCAAATTCCAAAATGCTAGGGAAATGTGGGTCCCCACTACATGTTGTTACAAATCTTGAAAATGTCCTTTCATTTTCACCTGGCTCTTATACTTTGGGATTGTGTGCTAGGCGAAACTAGGCATGAATTTATTGATGACATTCCTTCTAAAAAAATCAAATAATATGTCCAACTACTTCAGTAAATTATGACAAGTCACAGCATATTGAAAGGTGTAGAAATGTTTTCACATAATTTTTAGTAACGTGAGGAGGAAACTGCAATATGCTATTAAGTGAAAAAAGTCACACTTTCCAGGGTACAAAGCAAGACACCAGTGATGCTTTAGAAAGAAGGCCAGAAAGAAGTGCAACACAAATTTCCTCAAATTCCACCAGCTAGGGCTTGTAGCAACTGTAAAGCATTTTTTTTTATTTTCTGAATTTTCTATAGGAAGTTATAGTCAGAATTGGAAAAATAGCATGTTTTAACTCATTCTGATCACGGTTTCACTATCAACTTTATAAAAAATTATAATTTGTAAAAATTAACCTTCTGTTACTAAGGAACCTTGACATTCATTATTGCATTTATGCACAAGGGCTGCAGTACAGACCAGGCAGGCAGCGTGGATATCAGCTCCCTAGAAACCCAAATTATCCTCTATCTCATGAGATCTGGATTTAAATCATTGGTGTGATCAACAAAGACAGCTTCACACATGTCTAAAGAAAAAAATGCTCATGGATTTTTCCATGACTTACATCATTTAAGTTATGATATTACAGAAGTATGAGGCCCATAGTCCTCTATTCATATACTACTTACATGGTTATAAAGTCAAAAAAATTCATAAATGTGCTACAAAGAAAACTGTAAAATGAGCCACAAAGCCTAGTTAGAATTCCAGCTCTGCCATTTCTGGCTGGTGACCTTCTGCATGTTATTAATTCTCTTTCCACCTTACCTTCTTTCTGGTCAAATGACATTCATAGTTGTAGTGATGTGTATTTTTTGAAGGTTAACTATTATGTTTGGTATAATAATTATTCTGAGGAATATCAAGTGCTAAATGCTGGGATAAGAAAGCTTTCTCAGCTTTTTCCTCTACTCTTTGTTCTTTTTTTTTTTGGAACTGGGGATTGAACTCCAGTCCTTGCACTTGCACAGCAGGTGGCGAAACCACTGAGCTAAATCCCCAGCCCGTGTTCTTTTGTTTTTGAGACACAATCTCACTATGTAGTCCAGGCTGATCTTGAACTTACCGTGTAGCCCATGCTTGGCTTGAACTCACAGCAATCCTCCTGCCTCAGCCTCCCAAGTGCTGGGATTACTGGTGTGTGCCACCACCTTGAGGCTCTTTCCGTCTACTCTGAAGGATGAGTCTTAATTGCTGCACTGGGATGTTTGGCTGGTGTATTAGCCCATTTTCTGTTGCTATAATGAAATACCTAGGGCTGGGTATTTATAATGGAAAGAGGTTTATTTAGCTCACTTTTCTGGATGCTCCGGAGGCTGCAGCATCTGATTGGCTCTGGTGAGGGTTTTCTGGCTACACTGCAACAGAGCAGACAACAGTATGGCAGGAGAGTACCCGAAAGGAAATCATAAGGCAAGAACAGAAGCTAGGGAGATCCAGGTACCAGGCTTTCTCTGTCTACAACAATTTGCTCTCTAGGGAGCGAACATTAATCCCTTCCAAGCATGATGCCCTAGTGATCTAATATCTCCCATGAGGCTGCCTCTCTGAGAGGTTCCACCACCTCTCAGCTCTGCCACACTGAGGACCTACCTTTCAGTGCACAGGGCTTTGGTGACACACGCAAACCATACCCAACCACAGCAGCTGGGTGGAGCCTTCCCATGGTTCAGTGCTGTTCAGTCTGCAGTCAAGGTGAAATTTTGCGTGACCTGTGGATCCCCAAACCATTTTCCACTGACACAGTGCTTCCGTAGTCCTACTTTGCCCTGGTTTGAAATCTATAGTTTTAGTTTCTTTTCTCTTTATACGGATGTTCCCAGAGAGATTGCCAATTGTTATTAATTAGTGTTATTAATTAATGCCTGAGGAGGACATTGGAGGGATGGGGGGAAGAAAAGCAAAGGATTTTGTGTAAGTCTTAGAACTTCCTCACAGAAGCAAGAGCTCAGTTGCTGTCTGAGCTGTGAACTATGGGCTGGATCTCTGCCTGCTGCTGCCTTGTGGAAGCTGCTGAGCTCAGGCAGGCAGTGGCCTTTACCTTTCCACCCCAGCATAGGTGTCCAGCACACTGCACGCAGTCCTGCTCAGGGACAGGAGTGATGGTAAGCATATGCAAAAGTCTTCACTCAATGTGATGGAAGACAAAAACCAAAAGGAGCTCGTGGGCCAAGTGGCTTTATGCAGAGATATATATCTGCATATATCCATATATCTATATATTATCTCCATGCAAATATAACAAGGACAGATTTTAAAAATCAGAAAAGGTTAAAGAAAAGATATGAATTAAAGATATAAAATGGAATGGCTATAAAGATATAAAACAGAAAAAGCTATAAGATAGAGAAAACCCATAACATTTTCAACTTTGGGATTTTAAAAGTGCTTTTCAAGCTAATTCTTCCATTTGATAATTACATAAATTAGTGAGTTTAGTTGAGCAGGGGTTGCTATCTTCAAGATCTCCATCTTTGAGGTGTTGAGAGATGAAATTGCCTGACCCTCATCAGCCTACAGGCTCACTCACAGGCGCATGAAACGCTGTCAGCCTGAGCCCTGGGGCCAGGTCCCAGATTCTCATCTCCTGCCCTGGAGAAGGAGCTAACTTGGAAGGAAAGAGAGAAGTTCCCAGATGCAGCTGCAGGCTGGACATGCATTGTGCAGGTTTTATAATCTGGATGAAAGGTACATAAAGATTAATGCTGTATTGGGCCGGGGATTTAGCTCAGTGGTTCTGTCACCTGCCTTGCAAGTGCAAGGACCTGAGTTCAATCCCCAGTAGCCCCCAAAAATAAAAATATTAATGCTGTATTATGGATTTATTCCTCGCTTTATCAAACTTTTTGGTCCTTATGAATAGGCATGTGACAGTTTATACACCAAACATTTCAAGCTCCTATATTGCACCTGTATTTTATTAACTACTTGTCATGTTCCCAAAGATCTGCTTTCATTGTATGTACATTCATTTATGTGCTCAACAGTATGTATTAGTTTCCTAACATGCACTGGGCATGGTGCTGAGTTCGGATGTGTCGTGCAGAAATGGGACAGGTGCATGTCCCACTGTGATAACAGTGGAGTTGCTCTTCAGAGGAGTGGTGTTAGGGGCTCTTTCCAAGCCATCACCCCTTGCTACTGTTGCAGTCCCACCCACGCCTTGGGGGGACCCTGACTCCCGCTCTTCTTAGGAAGAACTACACCAGCTTGCTAATGAGGGACACCATTGTGCTTAGGGGCTGTTCTCAGGAGGAGGTAACAGGTAAGATCCCTTCTCATTCCTGCATTCAGAGTCAGAGTCTGAATCAGGAGTCTATCTTTAGCTCTTGGGGTAGGTGATGCTACTTGATCACATTCTCCTCATCATGAGCCGGAATTATCCTGCTAGAGGGTCTAGTCTGGTCATTTCAAAGTTATCTTCTGGTTCTATATCTGCCAAGTCCAAGATGATGCGCATATATATATATATATATATATATATATATATATATATGTATGTGCCTCTTCTTTTCCTTCATTGCAAGAGGAGTAGTGGAAAGATAGGGGCAAAATTCAGTTGGAAGTTGAGGACTGTACTACACTTTAAGCTTCTACTTCCAAAGTTAAACACTGACCCTGCCATTTGCTATGGGGAGCCCATTGGTGGGGACCCAGAAACTAGGATAAAGTGAGATGAGAGGACAAGCCAAGGTCATGGAGGTAAAAGACTATGTCCTCCAACCCTTCTAAGACATACAGTGCTGTGTGAGGTGAGAAGTAATAGCCTGAGAGCCTGAGATAAATCCTTTGATATTCAGAGGTAAATAAGAGTGACTTAGAAGAAATTTGTGTGTGTGTGTTTGTGTGTGTGTGTATGGTGCTGGGAATTCAACCGAGAGTCTTAGCACTGAGCCATGTCCCTATCCCTTTCTTGTTTTTTATTTTGAGACAAGGTCACCCTCAGTCACTGTTGGCCTGACTGGTTAGAGCTTGAAATCCTCCAGCCTTAGCCTCCCCAAAGCAAAGAGGAATAGGCTATAAACTTCCTCCTTGAGGCCTTGAGATCCAGCTTAGCTTCTGGGGAAAGGTCTCCATGATGGAAAAACAAGTAAAAATTGAAAGAGTTCTTTGAATAAAATCACTAGAAGGTGACTTAGGGTATTGAATGTACCTTTGTTGGGACAGATATGTGGCGGCCCTGGGCTGCCATAAAAGATGTGTTTTGAGCCACGTGGAACATCAAGTACCAGTAGCTGATGTTGCTCCTCCAGCACAGGCTTCACATAGCTGGAGGGCAAGAAGGGGAAGTGGCATTAGGGGAGGGCAGTGTCAGAGCACATGTGTGATCCTTTAGGGACTTCCATGGCTAGTGGGGGAGGTTGGAGGGGGCTGTTTGCATTTTATGATCTTGCCTGACTCCTCACCAGTGGTCAGGGAAACCGCTGGTGTATAGAAAGCAGGTCGACTAACTTCCTTTTCTTGGAAATCTGAGTGGCAAGCCACAAAGAGCAGGGGTAAAAGAAATGAGTGTTTAAATCAAGCAAATCCTAAAACAAATTTGTCCTCATTCATGATATAAATATGCTTGCTTCATGTCAGTGACTATAAATGGAAAGCCATTGATGTTCACTTTGTGTCACTAGGAGGGCAAAAAGGAGTCGATCTTTTGCTTACTTAAAATTAAGTTTGGTCATGAAGCAACAGAAAAACCACAAAATAACAGTTACTGAAGCAAGGCAGAAGCTTACTTCTTGGTCACATCCCTCTGTGATGGGTAGCACAGGCTAGAAAGGTAGTTACTAAAAACCCATACTCGGGGTCTTTTCACCCTGACCTTTTCAGTGCACATATGGCTTTGGTTTCTAAGGCCAACTTGTAATCCAAAATAGCTGCAGAGGTTCCAGCTATCCTATCTTTAATAAAGGAAAGCAAAAGAGGAAGATCAGAAACACAAAAAGGATTCTTCCTGATAGTCTATGCTTTTCAAGAAAACTTCTTGGAAATCGCATTCAACATATTCATTTATATCTCATCAATGCCACTTAGCCACACGGGCATGTCAAGCTTCAAAAGAAGCCAAAAAATGTTCAGTCTTTAAAAAGGGGGAAATGGATGAGTATCAGGTAATAGCAGGAAGTCATCATTTACTTTCTCCCTGTGAAGTCCCACAACATGTCATCATTATCTGGAAACCCAGGAAAGCTAGCGGTAAGGTTCAGTCCAAGTCTGAAGGCTCAGGAACCATAGGAACCACTGCTGTAAACCCTATTCTGAGGGCTGGAGAGGATGAGATGAGCCATTCCGCCTTCTTCTGCCTTTTGGTTCTATTCAGGCCTGCAGTGGATACATGAAGCCCACCCCCATGGGAAAGGCTCTTTGCTTCACTCAGGCCACAGAATCAAGTGCTCATCTCATCGGGAACCATTCTAATGGACAGCAGAGGAAATGATGTTTGAGCTGGATGTCCCATGGCTCAGGCAAGTTGACACAAAGTTAGCAGGGCCACTCCTGCTCCAGAAAGTCACGTTCCCTCACCAGAGCTTAACAGGCCTGGGCACTCAGCCCCGGGTGGAAATGTAACAAACACTTCCAGAGCACACACCATGTGCTGTGCGCTGTACTGGGCACTTTCTGTCCCTTTTTCTCGGGGTGGGGGGGGCAATATCTGATAAGGGGATCTGGCCCTCCAGACATTATGTACCTCTGGAAAAGCTGTGTCTCATTCATGGTTTTTGTTTTTTGCATTATTGGGGATTAAACACAGGTCCTTTGCACTGAGCTATATCCTCAACCCTTTTTAGATTTTTTTTGTTTTGAGACAAGGTCACTAAATACCCCAGGCTGGGCTCAAACTTACCATCTTCCTGCCTCAGCCTCCCAGAGTGCTGCGTTTACAGGTGTACCACTGTGTCCGACTCTCATTTATCTTTTTTCTTGGCATATAGTGGCCAGTTGTGGAGGGATGGCAGGAATCATTATGTGCATCTTCCTTCTTATCCTTTTTCTCTCCCTTCCTTCCTTCTCGGCCTTAAAAGCAGAGGAGTAGAGAATTGAATTGAGGTTGATTATACCCAACTTTCCCATCCAGTCTGAAGAATTCCCAGAAGAGTTACAGGAACCAGAACTCAAGCAAAGTTACAAACTGACAAGATGAGTCTTTCCTTCCCCTGGGTTTCCTGCTGCAGCCTCCTATTTCCTGGTCTAGAGCACATTCATTCTGAGGGCTGATCACTGCAGGGGTGTGCAGGGTGACACGGGAGAGCAAGCCTCCCTTCCTCTCCGTGGTGAAGAGTCTGGGAGAGGCAGGATCCACCTGAGGACACAGCATAGGTGCACCTGGGGCACCGGGTGGGGGTCAGGGACCAAGGTCTTCCCACTCCTCCTCTCCCTGGCATCCAGTCTGGGGGCTAGAAGTAGGAATCCAATTCTAGTGGGTCTCAGATGCCTACTATAACATCATTTTCTTCCCCTTCTCCCTCTCTTCCTCCTTCTTTCCCTTTCTTGGCAGTGCTGGGGATTGAAGCCAGGACCTCTGGCATGCTTGGCAAGCACTCTGTCACTGAGCCACACCTTTCCTCCATCACTTCTTCCTATAAATGAACAAATTATTGTGGACCTTTAAATAAAAATTTGAATCTTCCATGAGAATAATTGGGAGTAATTAACTGGTAGATTCTTGATATTCCAAGAAATAATAGTTATTACCTAAGTACCCTCCCCCCAAGAAGAAAAAGGAAAGAGCAAAAGAAGGAGAAAGAATAGTCAGTTATGGGCATCTGTGAGTAGACAGAGCTCAGGGGTTTTTTTTAATTAAGAGATCTGTACATTGAATTAAGCCTTTTACAAAAAGAAAGCATATATTTTTAAACATGTTTTCGAAAGCACACATTGCAAAAATTAATCACATTTCAAATGACCTATGTACTAATAATTTTTGAGTATTTTTCTATCATTGTTAGAAACAAAATTAATAATAGCATCAAGAGAGGGCAAAGGGTTCCCATATATCTACAGTTCAAGGTCTTGATAGCCAAATTTTGTCCTCAAGATGGCCTTTCCTGGGTGCAGTGGTGCACAGCTATGATCCTAGCTACTTGGAAAGCTGAGGGAAGAGGATGGCAAGTTAGAGGCCAATCTGGGCAACTTAGCAAGACCCTGTCTCAAAATGAAAATTAAAATAATTTAAAAGGAGGATAGTTTCCAGGGATGTTGCTCAGTGGTAGTGTTGCTGGGTTTGAGCCCTGATATGTATACACACACGCACACACGTGTCCACACACACCCCAGACTTTGCCACTTTGTAGAAGATCGGGTGAATACCAGTCAGAGGGTGGTCAAATTCTCCTTCTCCCCACAAAGTCCAGAAGGTTTTAGGGATGACCCTACACAGATGTGAAGTCGTCTGTGGTCTTCGGGCCCCTCTTCAGAGGAAATCCTCCTACCTGCACAAAAATCTTAGTAGACCAAGCAGAACCAACCCCGAAGCAGGTCTGATGATTCCAGGTACCACCTCCAGCCAACTGCCTTTGCCTTTGTTTCTGCAGTGTCTGCAAAATGAGGATCCCAGAGCGGAAGCCCTCCCGGGTCTTTTCTAGCTCCATGATGTCTGATGTTTTCTTTTGTCTCAATTCTGCAAGGAGAATATGTCCTTGCCTTAATTAAAGTTTCACACCTTCATTTTGGGTTTCAGTGTAAATGTCCATGATGGGAGGGCAGCATATTAATGCCGTTTTAATTGTTTGAATTATTTCCAGACTCATGACAAACCTCTAAAACTTTATTTTATTATGATGACTATTATTACTATTATTAGTAGTTCTGGGACTTGCATCCAGGGGTGATTTAATGTAAAATTTTAAATTCAGCCGTATCATTGATAATACAAGTTTATAAAGGATGACTGCTTGTTGGTTTGTTTTTCTAAATCTTTTACAAAGTGAGAATTCTCCTATAAACTATTGTTTGGATGGTTTGCATAACATTTTGCATCTGTATTACATGTAATTACCAACTCTTCTGTGTTTTCTCTGATTTTAGTCTTGGTTCCTGTGTGGAGAGATTTCAAAGTAAGGCTTTGAAGATTAATCTCTTCCATGCAGCCACAGTTACAAAACGAGATCGTGGGATTAGCAGCCAAAGGAGCAACTTCTTCTTCTTTTTTTTTTTAAAGTTTCACATGTTACTATATATTGTACTTTTTTTTTTTTTTTTTTTTGATACTGGGGATCGAACTCTAGTCCTTGCACTTGCAAGGCAGGTGGCGCAACCACTGAGCTAAATCTCCAGCCCTATATTGTACTTTTTAATGGCAAAATTCCCACATTTGACCTGCTGTTATATTTTTCTTGGTGTCTTGAAAATTCTCCTGAGAACAAGATATCTGGATTTAGTTGTTCCTCTGAAGTTAGGGGGTACTTTGTAGGGTTTCATTGGTCGAGGACACGCACTTGTGACAATGTTGTGCTGCTGGGTGAGATAGCAGCGTTGGCCCTCTGCCTGTACATTGGTGCCATTTGTCTTTTTGTCTCTCAGTGCTGGAAACTTGGAGGGTGCTAGCTGTTCATTGGTTTCCTAAGCTTCTGCTCCCTTCCCTGGTTAAAATGCTTACCCCTGTTTGGTATACTTTAGTATTGCTTGCTTCCCTGATTACTAATAATTAAGATATATTTGTTGAGGGTAAGTTATTTTAAGGCACAAAAACACACAGTCCTGGAATAAGATGTCCAAATAGGATGCTTGCCTCTCTTGCCACATGCCCCAGGGAAACAAACATTGGCTTTGGAATTAAATTTATATCCCTTCCTTGCTCAATGGCTAATCACGCTACCTCTTGGAACTTCCGGTCCTGCTTTGTGTAACGATGAGGCAGATATCTACCTTGCAGGTTTGTTGTGGTATTTAGAACTAACATGTGTCTGAAGTGCAAAAGTAACTTTTAAAAGCACATTTCATGGTTAGACACTTTAGTTGTTTTTGGTGATTTGTTATTATAAGTATTGTTAGACTAATGTATCTTGGGGCAGGGAGGTTTTTCCATGCAAAGACACTGGGGTCACTCTACTGTAGCCAGTGGGTATCTCCCCTTTGTTTACAGCATGCAGGGATGTGGGGAAAGGTAAACATATTAGGGGAAAATCCAGTTGTATGAAAGGCCTAAGTCAGAGACTTTTTGTGAACTATGGAACCTTCAAGGCACAGTCTGTTTCCTGACAGGGCCCACTCTATAAGGAATATCTTTGCCCTGGCTGTACTCTATTGCAGAGCTAGGGTGTGGCTTTAACAGCAATAGTAGTCCACACACCTCTTGTTTCATGATAGTTATGGCTGTCTTTTTATTGGTCTTGGCATCCTTTTGTATGTAGACCTGCCATTTTTTCCTTTAAAGAAAGTTATATAAAGCACATGACCCTATGCCCAGCCTTATCCATCCTATAAGGGGTGGAGGGAATTCACGGGATGCTATGGTTTGTATCTAAATGTCACCCCAAAGTCTCAGTGGTCATAGGTGGGGCTTTTCAGAGGTGGCAAGAATATAGAATGTGTGATGCTGGGATCAAGGATGTGTGATTACTAAATTAGTCTACTGGTTGGTTTGGCATAGCACTGGGTAGGCTTAAGGCTGCCCCACCCTGGGTGTGAGTGCTACCACCCCTAAGGGTGTGTAGCCTGAATGGAATATAAGGGACAGAAAAAAGGGCCCTTGGTTTCTTCTTCTGCCTGCCTTCTGCCTTCCATGGACTGTTTCTCCTCCGTGATGCCCCCCTGCCATGCCACCCAGCCTTGGAGCCAGCTGACTACAGACTGGAACCTCTATAAACTGTGAGTTAAATATGCCTTTCCTCCTCTAAACTTGGGTATATATTTTGTCTCAGCAACAAGAAAAGTAACTAGGCACAGGATGATGATGAAAGGGATCCAGGATGCCACTGGGTGGTGAAACTGGAGAGAGTACAGACCAGACTGGAGCAAACTAAGTAAGCAGGCCAACGAGAACCTGAAGCAAATCAAAACCCCAGCACTTACCAACTCCAGGGAAATCAGAAATTGGGCAGAAAAGAAAAAGGGATGGCGGTGTACTGCTTGTCTCAGTGGTAAGTGGCATTTACATGATCACAATTAGGTAAATATCATATCTTAACCAAATTATGAGTGCACTGCATCAGGAAGATAGAGGACTGAAATTGTGGGGAAGGGAAGAAATAATAAATAGAACATTTGTGAGTAAAACATCAATAAGACAAAAATCTGAAAAATTAAGAAGCATCAGTATAAGCATTTTACTAGAAATATGAAACTAACTCCAAAGGATACAGCTAAAAATGTTGAAATTACCTTTGTCTAAGAAATATGATGTTCTTTAAATTATTTACATATCTAATTTTTAAAAATTACAATGGTAGGAAAAAAGCAGCCAAGTGAGAAATATTAATTACAATACTTCTTAGGTAAACATCTTTTTAAAAAGTAAACAAGACTTTTTAAGGATTGTGTTTTATGTGACATGAATTTCCTACCCCGTAAAAAAACTAATGACTCTCAACAGAAAAAGATACTCTTAGTCCTAAAAATAATATGACTAAATCAAAGTTTAATAAACTAATGATGCATACTAATACCTTTGGTTTCTGCATTGATGTATATTCTGCAAATAATAAAATGCATTCACTAAATGGCATTTTGACCTGTATCAGTACAACCTCAAAATATAGATAACAAAAAAAATATAGATAACAGATCACTGCAGTAGCACATGCCTATAGTCCCAGCTATTTGGGAGGCTGAAGCAGGAGGATCACATATTCAAAGCCAGCCTGTGCCACTTAGGGAGACCCTGTCTTTAAATTTTAAAAAATAAGAAGGGCTGGGGATGTAGCTTAATGGTAGAACTATTCTGGGCTCAATCTCCTTACTGCAAAAACAGCAACAACCGAAAAAGATTTTATTATTCTCAAAGGCTCCTTTCTTATCTCAGATTGTCCCTTTGGTGTGCAATCCCTGGTCACTTTCTGTTGTTTTGTATTATATCTGTCTTTTCTACAGTTTTATAAAAACAAAGTAAAATATATAGTACATACTCTTTTGTGTCTGGCTTCTTCCTTATACATTTGAGTTTCATCCATGTTGCTGTGTGTAGTATACCTTTTATTACTAAGTTGTATTCCCCTGTATGAACACAGCACTATTGTGTATCTATGGTAAAAGTTTTTGACAACTCTTGAGACCGTTTTTTTTTATTCCTCGAGTCTCTTCATTACAGACTCTTCCTCCCTGCCAGACAAACTCTCTCCATGGTCAATTATCAGAAAGTGAACAAGGAACCGAGAGGAGTCAGCTGCTTCTGGGTAGCCCAGCTCTGTTGCTTAGCAACAAACAGAATAACTGTATTAGTTTAGTGGATTCTGAACAAAAAGGTAATCATCTTTTATCCCCAGATAGATAGGAGACGATATCATTCCAAGCAAAGTGGGGGAAGAATAAAAACCATGGAAATGGAAAGAAAACACATCTTGTAAATAAAGACACAATGATACATCCTGTATTCACACCTCTAGGTCCCACCAAGTGTTCTTGTAAGACCAAGGAATCCTCATTTATAGTAATACCATAGGGTAAGGCACTAGTGTGCAAAAGTCTTTTAAAATAGGTGATGCCAGCAATAATTAACAAGCTAGGACCAAAATAAAGAGAAACATGTTAACCTTTATTAATATTACTGCAGGGAAGAGTCAATCAGATGTGAAGGAGAAATTGTCTCCCATCTGTATGCCCCTTTCAAATAAAAGACAACAATTCTTGTAGATGCTATTAACCATTTTCTGTAGCCAAAGTGATTGACTTACATTGTTCACCTGATCCGTTAATCTCCAAACGAATGGCATCTGCTTTGTAGGCAAGGCTGCTGATCAAAGTTTCTGTTTTTAACTTCCTCAAGACTTTTGCCAACTTGCTACGATTATTTCCTTCTCATTATCAGTGCCCCCTCTCGGCACCCAGCAATGTAATTCAGCAGAAAGAGCTCTGCTGAGAATCTTGGATTTAATGAGGTGAATATCCCCCAGCCATTTTATGCCAAGCATTTAACAATCAATCAGAGATCGGTTTCACTTGGTTTTACAGGATTGTGAGGGAGACAGAAACCCTTTGCCCTCGCTCTTCAGCTATTCCTAGAGCTGTCCTCATTGCTCCTGACAGCAGATTTCTTGGTTTAAATCATGCCCCAAGGGAATGGATATGAAGCTGTGGTTGGGCAGTTTTCTGTCAGTCCTGGGCATCGGGTAGAAGAGAGTTTTGCAGTTTCATTTATTGTAGGAGCCAAGATGATTGCTAAATAATTGGGTTTATACTCCCCTGTTTTCTGGGATTATAAGGATCAGTTCTCCCATCGGTGTATTTCATTGCAGCTTTCAAAAGAAAAGAGACAGAGAAACACATCTTCTTGAGCTGCACTTTTTTCCCAATCTAACTTAAAATCTTCTGGTATTTTTCTGGTTCTGACTTGTAAAAGACACCCACTTGTGTTCAGAATTGTGTATGCTGTAAGAACACACCAAGACACATAAACAGGAAAGCAGGCTTTGCAAAAGAGCTTGCAAAATCAAAACACATGCTGGGCTCCCCTACAATTAATGATAATCTGCTACTCAGGGCTGGCAAAGGCAAAAGCCACTGTTCAAAGGAGGCGTGACAACTTCTAAATGACTAAGTGCCCACAGTATTTTATTCTCTGCTGTGACATTTTGTGGCTGTGGTTTCTGCTCTGGGGAAATTTATCAGTTAAAAGAATAGGTCTGATGGGGACAGTGTGGCTTTGCACACTAACAAACTGGTTTAGAAGGGCCACATTTACAGCAGTTTACTGAAATTGATTCTCTTTTAAGAGTTCTGAAAAATGTGTTCATGTCTGCATATATTAAGTTATACAAAAGAACAGCCAACTCTCTTTCTTAATTTTTTAACTACATAAGTGTTCCTGAGAGATAGATGATGAAGAAAGAAAATTATCTGAAGGCTTTGTTTGGATCAGAGTGATGTTCTATAAAATTCAGATATTGGATCTGTAGTAGCACTGAGGTTCTATTTGTTCTCATCTCTTTCTTCTTCATCTTTCTGAGTTTTGTTTTTGTTTTTCCTCTGTTTTGAGTTTCTGATGGAGGGTGAGAAACTAACAACGATAGGAAAAAGCATGAAGCAGTTCTGCAGCAGTACTGGAACAGAAACTAAATATTGCTACATGATTGAGATATAAACCCTTTATAATGTAAAGTGATAGGATGCTCTCACAGTGGTCAGGGCTGCTCATTACCACAATGAGTTAGGAGATAATTGTTAAGCATCTTCTATGTCTAAGGCATCTGTAGACCCATTCATGAGTCCTGGGAAATTTCTAGTAAACAAAACTTGTTTCTCAAAGAATCTTGAGGGTCTTCCAAGAGGAGTTATTTTAGTGGCAGGGCATCCAAGGAAATTAGGATTAGGTAATTAGGATTAACAGTTACTGAGGATTTTTCACAATGCAAGAAGAGGAGATGGACCTGGGGACCTACTGTTGTAGACTATGTGGTCAGGAGTGAAGCTTAAGCAGTGTTAATGATGATTATAAAAAAAGGGATTGGGGTTGAGAAAACTGCATGGGGTTAAAACAAGTGGCCAGAGATAGGACTAGTACTGGGGAGCCTCAGGTGATACGGGGGGAGCATTACAACTACACCCTGCCAAGAAGATGGTGGAAGAGGAGTTGATCAAGTGGAGCATGGTTGTTTGGCCCCTGGGTTGTGCTCTGGCCCAGTGGGAGTGAAAGACAATGGTCACAACATGTATGGAGCTTCACCCTTGGCAGAGCTCAGTTAAAGTGCTCAGATGTCTCCTGAGCATTTCCTATGGGCCACATAGGACTGACGTCAATTCCCTGCAATGATGACCACTCTGAAGGCAGAGACTTTCCAGTGACATCTGTGAACTGAGCCAGACAGCAGTTTCCTAAGTGCTCAGATGAGTGCCATTTCTCTCTTGGCACCTGCCACAGTCTCAGCACTCCTCACATGCTTGTGTATCTGCAAAAGTTTCTGCCACAGCCAGAACCCAGGGACAGAGCTGGCCTGAGATTTGGTTTACCAAACACAGGATGTTCAAGGGCAATTGCAACTGGATGATTCCTTGTTGGGGGGTAGGGTTCTCCCATGTACAGTAAGATGTTGAGCAGCACTCCTGCCCTCTGCCCACTAGATCCAAGTAGCACACACCTTCTTCCAACATGTGACACTCAAAATTATCTCCAGACATTGCCACACCCTCACCAAGGGTGAAAAGTTATCCTTAGTTGGAAACCATTGTTCTGGTGCATCTACAGACATGGCAATAATGACGCCCACTTTATGTGACAAGTGTCACCAAGCTAGAGTGATGCTGCAGCGACAAGGCTGAGCATCTGGTGTCACAGTGCAAGACAAGTTTGGCTCACACATCCCACTATCAAGGATAATAATGCAAAGGCACTAGAAAGGAAGAATGACTCTCATTTCCAACCATTTGGAGTCCTGGAGTGTGGGAATCCAGGAGGAAGGAAAGTGAGCTGGTGGGGAAAGTGAGCCAAGAGAGCTTCTGGCTGCCTTCTCCTTCCTCCTTCTTCCTTGCCACCTTCCCTTCTCTTCTCCTCTTCTTCGATCATTCACCAGTGGTCAAGCAATGAGCCGAGAGAGTGTAGGAAGGCAACTATCACTAGATGTCAGTATCATTTTTGTATTTTGCAAAGATCCAAAAATTTTACCCAACTTGTTGGACATGCCCTCATCCACAAACACATACACATTTCCAGTAATTTACTCCAGATGAAAGTTAGTCCACATGCCAAATAATCTCTCCTTTTCAGGGGCCATTAGGAGAGGTAACATTCAATCCTTGGATTCCAGCATCAGATTTAGGGGGAAAAAATGCCCCTGAAGGTAAGTCCTCTTTGGTGTGAAGATTTTATTCACACAGAAAGAGTTCTGCATATGATAGCAAAATGAGACAGAGGAAAATGACTGCACCAATGAAAATGGTCTCATGTGGGAGTTCATGGTCTTTTGTCAAATATAATTAATAAAAAATAAAAGTAACATAAAAAGGAAAGACTCTGTTTCCCCTTTTCAGAGAAGAAGACAGCTAGTGCTGCTTCGATCAGAGTGTGGCCTTGGTGGCCAGAACAGACAAGGTTTGCAGAAGTGATGAGCTGAGAATCGAGGGCAGCACTGGATCGCACTGGAGGTGTAGGGATTGGCCTCACACCCACTGCACCAGCATCTGCCTTGCACACACGCACACATTTGTAAGTCCACAGAACTCAGCCTGCCAAGAGGAAGTCTCAGAAGTGGCATGCGCTTGGAAATGTTTTTATTTTAGGGAAAAATCCAAGCACTTTGACTAGAAAGAAGCCTGCTGAAGCTGTGTGCATGGAGAATTCACTCCCAGCACAACGATGTGGAAAGGAAAGTGGAAGAGGTACAAGGAACTAACTGAAGAGGCTGATATCCCTCCCTTTTCAGTAAAAGAAGATCCTGACTAGGCTTGGGTCTTGTTCAATAAGCAGACATAACAATTCAATGTATTTGTAGAGTTTCTTACATAAAATCAATTAACAAGTACTTTGGACTTTGAAACAAAGGGTCAATATAGGTCCTTGGTCACCTCCTAGGATTGTTGTTATTGCAACAATGAAACAAATTAACTGAGCACCTTGAAAAGAAAAATTAATAAAACAATTGAAGGGTTTTTTTTGTGTGTGTAGATACTGGAGATTGAACCCAGAGCCTTCACACTGAGTTATACCCCCAGGCTTTTAAAATTTTTATTTTTTTAA
>NW_004624775.1:2357000-2449621 GCF_000247695.1 Heterocephalus glaber | reverse complement strand
AAAAGAAAAGAAAAGAAAGATAATGGAATATCTTTGGGAAAACCTAAATACATGGAGATTAAACAACACCACACTTAAATAATGTGTGTATCAAAGAAGAAATCTCATAGGAGATTTAAAAGTATTTTCAAATAAACAAAAATTAAACATCAAAAGTTCATGGGATGTAGCAAAAGCACTGCTTACAGGGAAATTTATATCATTGACAAGCATATACTTAAAAATATGAAAGATATAAAATCAGTAATCTAAGTTCCCACCTTAGAAAAACATAAATAGAAGAACAAATTGAATCCAAAGTAATTAGAAGAAATCGTCAGAGCAGAAATCAATGAAATTCAAAATAGAAGACCAATAGAGAAAAATAAATGAATTCAAAAGCTGGTTCTTTGAAAAAGCTTAAAAATGTTAAAAACCTCTACTCAAGTTAACTAAGAAAAAAAGAAAGAGGACATATATTATTAATATAAGAAATGAAAGGGAGGGACATCACTACAGATCACATGGACATTAACAAGATAACAAAAGAATATTATGAGCAACTCTATGCACACAAATTTGATAGCCTGAACTAATTTCTTGAAATGTGTAATTCTCCAAAGCTCACACCAGTAAAAAATTTCAATCTGAATAGTATTAGATAAATTGAATCAATGATTAATGACCTCCCCAAAGAGAAAGCACCAAGCCCAGGTGGGTTCACCAGTGAATTCTACCAAACATCCAGGAAAGAAGTACACCAATTCTCTACAATCTCTTTCAGATGTTAGAACCAGAGAGAATACTTTCTGACTCATTTTATGAGGACAGAATTACCCTAATACCAAAATAGGACAAAGATGGGCCGGCGATTTAGCTCAGTGGTTCCACAGCTTCGCAAGTGCAAGGTCCCAGGTTCGATCCCCTGTACAAAACAAACAAACAAACAAAATAGGACAAAGATATTACAAGAAAAGATAATTATAGACCAGTATCTCTCATAAACATAGATTATTATAGCTTTGTAGTTTGAAATCAGGAAGCATGAACCCATATAAATTTTGGTATTACTTTGTCCATTTGTACCAAAAAAGGAGATTGGTGTTTCAATAGCCATTGCACTGAATATGTAAATCAATTTGGATAATAGTAGCACCCTCTTTGCATTGTTGGAAAGTTTGTTTTTAAGACTGGTTCCACCTCTTTATTTGTTATAGATCTAGTTAAATTTTTTACTTCTTGAATCAGTGCTGATGGTTTGTGTGTTTCTAGGATTTTTGCCATTTCATCTAATGTGTTTAGGATTATCTAATGTATTGGCATATGAAGTATAATCTTATAATCTTTTTTCTATTTCTGTAAAGTCAGTAGTAATGTCCCCATTTTCAACAGTAACTTGAGTTAACCCTGCTTTTCTCTTGGTCAATCTAGCTAAATTTTGTCAATTTGTTCATTTTCTCAAGAGTGTCGGGCTTGGTTGATTCTCTTGTCTTTCTACTCTCTACTTCACTTACCTCCATTCTCATTTTTTAAAATTTTCTTCCTTTTTCCTGCTTTAGTTTAGTCTAATTTTTTTTTTTAAGATTGAAAGATCAGATTATTGACAAGGTTTTTTAAGTCTTTCTTTAGGCATTTACAGCTATAAATTTTTCTTAAAGAAATGCTTTTACGGGCCGGGGATTTAGCTCAGTGGTTCCAGAGCCTGCCTTGCAAGTGCAAGGTCCCGAGTTCGATCCCCAGTACCAAAAAAAAAAAAAAAAAAGAATTCTGTTTGGGGCCAGAGATTTAGCTCAGTGGTTCTGTCGCCTGCCTTGTAAGCGCAAGGACCTGAGTTCAATCCCTGGTACCAAAAAAAAAAAAAAAAGAAATGCTTTTACTGCATCCTATGTTTTGATATGTTACGTTTCTATTTTTATTCATGTCTATATATTTTATAATTTTCCTTGTGATTTTTTTCTTTCACACATTGGGTATTTAGGAATGTGTTCTTTAATTTCCACATATTTGTGAATTTCATAAATCTATTATTAATTTAGAATTTCATTATATTGTGATCATATAATATACTTTATATTATTTCAATCTTTTAAATTTGTTGAGATTTATTTTGTGATTCTGAAAAAATAGTCTGTCCCGGACAATGGTCCACATATTTTCAGAAGATATTTCTTCTGTTACTGTGAAAATATAGGGGATCAATATAAGGAAAATGTGAATGGTACAAAATTAGAAGGAACAATTAGGAAAATGTGAATAGTACAAAATGGGAAAGAACAATTAATTCCAGACCTAAAGATGGCTGAGATTAACTAGGCATAAAGTGAATTCACATGTAGATAAAACTGACTGAAATAGATTTTGAATCAAGCCATCATAAAAGCCAACTTTTCACTGTCAATTTTGCAGAAATAAGTAGATAGGGTTTTCAACTTGTTTTGAGGTTTTGTTGTTATGGTTATTGTTTTATTTTGTTTCTTTTGGGTGCTGAGGATTGAACCCAGGTCCTCATGCATACTAATTCTTTACTATTGAGCTACATCTTCAGCTTCTAAATTCTTTTTTGTTATGCTTTTGTTTTCATTTTTTTCCCTCTCTTTTCCCTTTCCTTTTCTTCCCTTCCTTGCTCTGCTCTGGCTTTCCTTTCCCTTTCTTTTTTTTTTTTTGGCACAGGGATTGAACTTGGGATCTTGCGCTTTCGAGGCAGGCGGAGGAACCACTGAGCTAAATCCCCAGCCCCCTCCCTTTCCTTTTTCAAAGAATCATATGATGTAGATAAAATTGTGGGCTTATTAGTTCCTTGTTTGTGTTAAAATAATAGAATAATCCCCCCCCCCGCCAAGTTGTCTGTATCTCAATCACCATCCCAACTGTAACCTATGAGTATATTACTTTATATGGCAAAGAGACTTTACTGATGGGATTGAATTAATGATTTTGAGATGGGGAGATTATCTTAGATTATACTGTAGTCCAAGGGTCCATGTAAGAGGGAGACAGAGTCAGGGAGACAGAGGAGATGTGACAATGAAAGCAGAGGCTGAAGTGATGTATTTTCAGTGTGGATGAAAGAGTCTCCAGCCAAGGAATGTAAGCAGATTCAAAAGCCTGGGAAATGCAAAGAAGTTGATTTCCCCTTAGTCTCAAGAAGGAGTGGAGCTCTGTTAACACTTTGATTTTAGCCCATATGACCCATTTCTGACTTCTGACCTCCAAAACTGTAAGGCAGTACATGTGTGTTGTTTTAAGTCACTAAATGTATGGTAATATGTTATAGCAGCAAGAGGTAATTTGTTATAGCTAGGAATAGATCTTTTCATTTTGCAATTTGCTTTATGTCAACTGTTTAATAAAAGGCAGTGAAGGTTAAACACCTGAGCTCTGGTGTCAGATGATTTGAATCCCAACTCTACTGAGTAGCGCAATGAATTGGGTAAATCACTTTTTTGGATTCCAAATTACATTTTTTGGCAAAATAAGCCCATCTCATAGGACTATTACAGGGATTAAATGGCTTAATACAGGTAACCCATTACAACAGCATAGAACACACAGTAAACACAATACATTTGGGCTCACTGATATATGTGGTGGCATTTTTCAGCAAATTCTAGAGCTGGAAAGTGGAATTTGAGAATTTTATGTTCCCACATCTGTACTGTTGCTGCCAAAACCACATTAGTTGCTTAAAATCTGTAGAATGGGTTTTTGGAACACTTGTACTCCAACTCATGCTCCGCAGCTGAAAAGTGCTTCACTGCGCTCAGGAGAAGCCCCGTACTCCCAGCAGCTGCTCACGCTCTCTTGGGAAGAATTCTCTCTTTGTTCCTCTTTCAGTTTCTGAGGAGATCATCAGAACATTTGTGCCATCTGGTTTTGGTAGTTCTTTAAGCCCAGTTTCATTTCTGTTTCAAATACTCCAGGTTATATTTAAAACTATTTCAAAACCACCATGGGTATCTAGTTCCTGGTTTACCCTGAGAGTGACATTTCTAACCTCTGTCCCCTAAATTGAAGCATGTGTAGGATTTTTATCTAAGAGCCCCAGTTTTGAAGAGCCTCAAATTTGAAGCAGGTGGGTATACATTAACAAAGATAGCATTTGGAGCTCTATCTACAGCTGGAGTATATGGGCTGTCTAATAGAATGTCAAAACTGTGTGAAGCAGTCAGTTCAAGGCCAAGCATAGTGCTCCAGAGGAGGAACATTGCCTAATCCCACATCATACAGATTTGGATTTATGTTCCTTTCTAAGAGTTTTATAGTTTTGGCTCTTACACTTAGGTCTTTTGTGACTTGTAAGTTAATTTTTATATATAATGGGAGGTATAGGTTCAAATTATTATTTTTTTGTTTATTTTTTTGCATCTGGGTATCAAGTTGTCACAGAGCCATTTGTTGAAGACTATTCATCCCCCTGTTGAACTGTCTGAGCATACTTGTCAAAAACCAATTGATCATAAATATAGGATTTATTTTTTATTTCTCCACTCTATTTAACCAATATATATGTTTTTCCTTACGGAAATACCACATAATCTTGATTATTGTAGCTTTTAAGCAAGTTTTGAAACTGGGAACTCTGAGTTCTACTTTGTTCTTCTCCTTTCAAGACTGGTTATTTTGGCTCTTTTGCATTTCCGTATGAATTTTAGGAACAGCTTTTCAACTTATGCAAAAAAAAGGCAGATAGGATTTTGATTGGGATTGTGTTATTGTGTATATCAATTTAGGATATATTTCCCTCTTAAGAGTATTAAATCTCTAGTCCATAAACACAGGATATCGTTCCACTTATGTAGATCTTCTTTAACAATGTTCTGTAGTTACAGAGACTCAGAGAAGATCAGCTAAACACACAGGTAATTGGAAGAAGGAGAAGGACATACACTCTGATAGAAAAATGTCAATTTGAAAGAAGATACTTGTAGATCAATCAAGTAGCTGGGACTAAAGGTACATGCCACTGTACTCAGCTTTACCCAAAGAATATTTATCTGCTATTGTAAATTGAATTATTTTCTTATTTTCACTTTCAGATTGTTCCTTGCTAGTGGATAGAAATACAGTTGACATTCATATATTGATCTTGTATCGTACGACCTTTTTAAACTTACTTAGTAGCTTTAATGGATTCTTATAAATTCCTTAGGACTTTCCATATACAAAATCACTTAATCTGTAGATAATGATTTTTTTATTTCCAGTTTAGGTGCTTTTCCTTTTTCTTACCTAATTATGCTCACAAAACCTTTCAGTGTACTGTTGACTAGCAGTTGTGAGGATATCCTTGTTTTTTTCCTGATTTCAGGGGGAAAGCTTTCATTTGTACACCATTAAGTATGATGTTATCTGTGGGCTTTTTATACATACCTTTTATTGAATTGATGAAATTTCCTTCTACTACTAATTTGTCTAGTTTTTTTTAATCATGAAAGGGTGCTGGAACTTGCCAAATGCATCTACTGAGAAAGAATGTATTGGTCAGATAGATAGTTGTCTTTGTACAATATTCCCTGGGCTGTGAAATCTGGGAAATGGTCATGTGGTTTTTGTCTATTATTGTTTTAATATAGTTTATTACATTGAGTGATTTTCATACACGGGATCAACCTACCATTCCTCATAAAAACTTTCTATTTCTCATGTGCAACTTTCATTTTACAATGGTTCCCATGGGTGTTGGGGCCACACAACCATATAACTTGCCCAGATGGTGACACCAATCTTGACTGTGTGATCACTTAATATCTCTTGGCTAGATGCTCAGGTTGGGACAGAGCTCAGAAACATGCCTGAAGAGCTGCTTTGTAAATGATGGGTAGGTCTGGAGAAGGCAGATTATATGACCTATTGAGAACTCTAAATGTATGCACAGTAATTCTATACGAGCTTGTCAGAAGCTCCATATAGTTTCTTTTCCTACCACATATATTCTAATCACATGAAATCTGCTGGGGATTATGGTTCACACATCAGGGCTGTTTGTTCTATACCCTGGGCTTGCTACAAAATCAATTATGCTCTGTCCCCACTCAGAGCTATCGGTCTTCCATGTTTCTGGATTAAAAGGTTGTAGCTGTATTTTAAGCAGAAAATGAGTTTTTTCTCATTGACTTACCAAGCATTTTGCTGCTTTCTTAGTAGTGCAAGGTACAAAGTGCTATATCTTGTTCTTTATTTTCTAGAGGATCCCCTGGTGTGCCTCAGATTACTGGACTTCTAAGAACTTTCCAAATGTGATTGTTCTCTGAACCCATTAAGGGGTTGTCTCAATTTCTCTGTAGTGGAAGTTTCTTCCTAAAGTATCTAGAAGTACTTTTTCATTGGATCCAGTTAACATGATGTTACCAAATAGTGAATCCATGTGATAATCTGTGAAATGTCCAGATGATCCATTTCCTTTCAAATTATGTTATAGTGGAGGACAGGAAAATTAACACATGAGGGAAGACTGATTATTTACTGTTATTCATCCTATGTGAATGTGAGATGCTTTTGTTCTCTTTATTGATAAGTATGTGAAAGAATGCATTGGTCGGATTCATAGTTGTCTTTGTACAATGTTCCCAGGGCTGGGAAATACATCACATCTGGCACAGCAGTTGCAACTAGAGTTACAACTTGGTTAAGTCTGTGGTAGTTCAATGACATCTCCCAGGGTCCCGCTGGCTTTTGCAGAGGTCATACTGGTCTATTAGGTGAGAATATGCTGAGAATCATCAAAGCATCAGTGTTGAACCATCCCTTCCATGTCTTTGACGATGGCATTAATCTGTTATTCTCCTCAGAACATGTTTGGATTTCAAACTAATTAAATAAGGAGGTAGAGTGCTAAGCATGTATTCTATAATATTCTTCTTTCTCTATTACACATATGCCCCCTTAGAATATGAGTGCAACCGAGCATTTTTTGTTTCCCACAATTATTGACTTAGGTCAATAATTGACCTTTTTTCTTTTTTCTTTTTCTTTCTTTCCTTCCTTCTTTTCTCCCTCCATCCCTCCCTCTTTCCTTACCCCCTTTCTTTTTTTTCTCTTTTTCTTTCATAAGGACCATGTGTAATTATAATACAAATATATCTTTTAAGAATATTACCAGCTGTGATCATCATGTCAGATAATAGGATCATGGTTGACTTTCTTCTAAGTTTTAAAAATCTGTCTTTCCTTATATCTCCAACTGCACATGCCTCATTGTGCCCAACATTGGCCTTTTTATTTTGACAGTATGACCACTTTCTCAGAAGGTTCCTCTTATTTCAACCACATCAACCACTTGGGTCTTTAATGGTCAGAAAATAAGACTATGAAAATATCATAAAATTAAAAATCATCTGTGCAAACTCAGGAAGCAATAACATATTTTAAAAATCTATATTAAGCCATAAATGTGTGTGGTTGGCCATGGCAGCCACAGGAAGGAGTGTGTACCTCTGGTACAACCAGGACTTGCCTAGTGGCAATGCCCTGTGATTCCTATCACTTTAGCCTTTCTACTGATTCTACGTTTGATATTAAACCTAAGGGAAAGCAGTGTAAATTAGTTTAAGCTTTATTCTTACCAAGCTTGGAAACTGAACTAGTCTTCATTTGACAGTTTAAGTCAATAGAAAAAAACCTCTTGGCCTCAATGTGGGAAATGGAAATACAAAAAATAATAAGATACTTATTTATGCCTATCAGGTCAGTAATGATAGGAAAGTCTGTCAATACTCACTATGATCAAGGTACTGGGAATTCTCATTCACTGTGGCTGAGAGAGAAATGAGTGCCTCAGGAAGCAATTTGGCAATTCTTATTGGAGTTGATGACCCACATATTTTATAACTTGAATTTGCCATTCCTTCATAGATATTCTAATGAAATTCTTCACATATAGAGCAGGCAACATATATAAGAATTTACACAGCAGCAGGGGTTTTTTGGAGGGGAGTAATGATGAATTGGTGAAATAAACTTGAAGGTCTATTAACCTGTTATAGACAGAAAAAAGTGAATTAATTATAACTACATCTAACAACATGGAAAAACCTCAGAATCATAAGTGAAAAGAAAACTCAGGTTACCATACCTGCTTCTAGGAACAATTAGGCACACATTTGGAGACTTAAAATAACAGAAGTTGATTCTGTTTTAATTCTGGAGGGCAGAAGTCCAAAATCAGTTTCCCTGGGCCAAAGTCAAGGTGTCAGAAGAGGGCACTCACTCCAGCGACTGTGGGGAAAGACTTGTTCCTGGTCTCTTCCCTCTCTCTCCTGGAGGCTGCCAGCATTCCTTGACTTGTGGGTGCATAGTTCTCAGCTCAGCCTCCTCCTCTTTGGTATGAGTAAAATTTCCCTCCACCATTCTTTTATAAGGATATGTATGAACACCTTTACTGTTCAGCAAAACAGTTCAGGATAATCTCCCCATTTCCAACTCCTTAACCTAATCACATTTGCAAAGATCCCCTTTTCTTTATCAGGTAACATTTACAGGTCTTAGGACATGCTGTCATTGAATGGCCATTAGTCAACCTACTATAACTACCCAGGAAGTGATTTAATTTAATGGCATTTTAAAGCACTGTGATAGTTGTTTGATTGAGTCTATTTGATCAGTTTGACAGCTACCTAAGGGCTTGGTGGAGCACTCTTCTGGATGTGTCTGGGTGGATTATAGAGGAATGGCCTTGGGATCTATACATGGTCCCTGGCCCCTTCCTCTCCTTCCTGTTCCCTTGCTCTGCTTCTTGGCTGCCATGAACTAAGTGGCTTTGCTCTGCCAGGATCTTCCACCATGATATTCCTGCCTTGGAGCCAGCCGACCATGGACTGAATCTCCTGAAACTGTCAGTTAAGTTAAACCTCTCCTACTGTAAATTATGGGTGTTAGGAATTGTGTCACAGTGTCAGGAAAGCTGAGTAATACAAGCATGCACAATAATAATGTGTATTTGGGCAAACTGTGAGTTGTTTGTCCCCTCAAAGTCCTTTCTCTTCACTTTTCCATTCTCCCTGGCACTTTGGAGAATCCATGTAGCCAAGTTTAGAGAAATGGGTACAAGCAGAAATGACAAGCTCCATGTCCTGGAACTGTCTCACCTCTCCTAGTGAGTGTCAAGAGAAAAACAGAAGATTCTAAAGGACCATTTGGAGGAGAAATACATTTCTATTTCATTTAAGCAGGTATATTTTGAGCTCCTATTGCTATGGCAGTTTAATCTTTATCTTAAAACTCATGTAAAATAATGACTATTTTACTAATATATATTAGTAACAATATTAAAATATGCAGGGGAATGATAACATCAAGCTAAGGGGAGTACAGCTTGGTAAAGTAAGATATTGAGGAGGATTTGTAGGGGTAGACAGGAGGCTTTGGTTTACCTGTAAAATATTTTCATTTTTAAATTCATTACAGATGTTTATTATATTGTTCTCTATGCTTTTTTGAATGTCTGAATTACTCTATGAAAATCTATACTAATAATGGAGAGGACAGTAAGAATGATAAAAAGTATTTAGATGAAAAAGGAAGTTGAAGACCAAAGATATTAAAATGACACATAATCATAGTTGAAAGGTTATTTGCACTAAGCTTGTTCTGGAACATCCTTTTCTTCATGGGCTAATGATAAGAATGTGCAATTTGTATGAAATTTCTTCTGGGAGATCAAGAGAAAAATCTGCCTAGGTAAAAATGTGCTCTAAATCCATGTACCTCCTACTTTCTTAGGTATTAAAGAATTTCAGGCAAGGAAATCTCTTCAAAGTAAAGATCAGGAAGTCATACAGAGCACTTGGGTTCTGGAGTTTTGAGGGTTTTCCATCCACTCACTGAAACTTAACACTTGTCACGAACAAATTTGCAACAGGTTAAGGTTGAGTGGGGGAAAGGAAATCATGTTTAACTCACATTAAAAAGGAGATGTGTTCTGATAAAAAGACTTCACCACGTTGTTTGAAGAGGCAGGAATGTGGGGGTTGTGCATTGAATGGATGCTCTGGGTTGCACAAAATACCTGCCGCACCTCAAGCTCCTGCAAGGTGCTTGGGTGACATAGCAACATGTTTTTATGTAGAGAGTAAAGGAGTGCATGAATCCTCAACAACACAGCTGAGAGAAACCTCAAGATATCTAGTTGTGGCCAGGAAATCAACCTTGATGTACACTTGATGTAAAGTCACCTGAAGGCTCAAGAATAAAAATTTCCATCCAGTCCAACTCAGTGCTCAGAGAATTTAGGTTCCCTAAGGCCAGAGGGTGAGGTCCAACAAGTTCTTCCTCCATGGTCTAGCCTTGCTCTGTCCCTACCTCTCGAGCCACAAGTTTGCTCTGTTTTTACCTTTTGGGAGGGTAAAAAAAACAAAAAAGCTCCCACATTATTTCATTATTTGTAATCGTGTTTCTTTGTTTGGTGTGCATAGGAGCCTAAATCCTCCCTTCCCTTTTCTAAATTATCTCCTGTACTACAGTTTCAGCTATAGCTTTATACTGCTTCTTGAACACATTTTCATGGAGAATGTTTTCCTCCCAAGTATTGGGGATTGAACATAGGACCTTCACTCTGAGCTACATCCCTAACCCTATTTTAATTCTTTATTTTGAGACAGGGTCTCGCTAAATTGCTAAGTTGCCTAGGCTGGGCTCAACCTTGCAATCCTTCTGCCTCAGCCTCCCAGAGTGCCAGGATCATAGGCATGTGCCACTTTCCATAGTTTCCACAGAGACTTCTTAAAGCAAGCCTGTGTTTTCCACAGTACACCTGCACAGCACAATGCAAATCATGCCAACAGATCATCTGCTACACAAGCTTACCAAATGGTATCAGAATGTCCTTGAAATTTCCAGCACACTGTTCTGCAGGCCCTTTGCCAACATTTTGGCTGGTTATTTTGCAGATTCACTGGCTGTATGAAGTGAAACAAAGTTTTAAAATGTAATTTCATACTATGGACGACGTGATGAATATGCTTCATACGGGCACTTTATTTCAGTCCCTCCTGCTAAATCTTTCTTTAAAATTTGAATGGGAGAGAAAAACAATTTAATGAATTAATTCTTACAGGGACGAGCCAGGCATGTTGGTCCGTTCCTGTAATGCCAGCACTCTGGGAGGCTGAGGCAGGGGTATTGCAAGTTTGAGCCCAGCCTGGGCAATTTAGCAAGACCTTGTCTCAAATAAAAAGGGTTGGGGATGTAGCTCAGTGGAAAAGCCTTGAGTTCAATCCCTAGTACCATAGATAGATAGACACAGATAGATGATAGATAGATAGATAGATAGACAGACAGACAAACAGATAGATGGATAAAAGGGTTGGAGATATAGCTCAGTATGAAGGCTCTGGTTTTGATCTTAGTACCACAAGGGAGGAGTGAGGAATGTATGTTGGAATTTCTCATAAATTCATATCTAAAAGAGATTATTTTACTCATCCATTTCTTTTGATGAGGAGGAAGTTGAGGCCAAGGGTGTGATTAGATTCACCCCAAGTTGTACATGGGTTGGAGTATGTCCTGCCTCCCTCTGGGCCTCTGCCAGGGTAGCCCTCTTGAGCTGGAACACTCTTCCACCCACCCCTACACCTCAGTTGGTCTTTCTCTGCTTGGGAGGTCCCGTCTCCTAAAATAACTCCGTGAAAACCCCCCATCCAATAAAGAACCAGAAAGCACTATACTCACTGCTTTCTAATTCATATCATCATGCATGCATGTGGGTTGTTCACTCTCTGGCCCCACATCCTGAACTGTGAACTCTGTACAGACAGGGTTTATCCTTGATATGAGTCTGCAGACAGGGTTTTTTTTGGTTGTTTGTTTGTTTGGTTGGTTGGCTGGTTTTTTTCTGGTACAGGGAATAAAACTCAGGACCTTGCACTTGCCAGGCAGGTAGGCACCACACAGCTACATCCCCATCTCTTGCAGACAGTCTGATGAGTCTGCAAGCAAATGTTTTATTATGGTCTCTGCAGCCAATCCTGTCAGCTAACATTAATCTACACTTTCAGCTGTTCTACAGCACTAGCATCACTGCTTCAGCTCCACCTCAGATCATCAGGTATTGGATTCTCATAAGGAGCATGCAACCCAGATCCCTTACATGTGCAGTTTGTAGTAGGGTTTGAGCTCTTATGAGAATCTGATACCATACCTGATCTGACAGGAGGTAGAGCTCAGTGATGTGAGCATTGAGAGCGACTGTATAATTACAGATGAAGCTTTACTCACTCACCTATTGCTCACCTCCTAGTTTGCAGACTATTTAGTGGCCCAGAGGTTGGGGACCTCTGGCTTAGAGCACCAGTCCGGGCATCAAGTGGGTGTCTCAGAGACAGGGGTGTATTGGGTAGTGTTCGAATATTACATGCTCCAAGCTGCTACTGAGAATCACTCCCACTGGGAACTCTCTCGCTGAGATCTTCAAATAGAACTTCTTTCCTTTACTCTGAGGATGAGCAGACCATAAATCATTTTAAAATGTTTTTCCATTTTGTATTACACTAGAAATCATTTGTTATTTTCTGACATTTCATCTGTATTGGCTGTTTACCCCCAAGGTGTGCTATAGGAAGGACATTTTTCATGAAATATATTTATTATTAAAAATTGGCTTTTCTGTCCTTCTTAGACTTTAAATATCACTATTAAATATATTGCTATGTTTAGTCCCTCAGAAAAATTTAGAATCTGCCTGTTCTGCAATGATCTAACATTACAGTCTGAATGAGGAAACTGAAGCCCAGGAAGTTTCAGTGGGTGGTTTTATCTCTGGCCACCGACTTACTGGCTGATTCTCTGTACAACCTCCTGCCACTGCCTTCTCTGAAAAACCATGCTAAAACCAGTTCTTCCACCCAGTTCTAATTATTGCAAATTAGCAGCCCACACAGAGTACTGTAACTGACTACAGCCCCACATGCAATTACTAACAACATCTCATTTCAGATGGACAATTACTGTTTCCTTTTTTGTTTTTTCAGGGTTGTAGTGGGTTGGAATAATTTCCCCCACTTATTCCAAAACAATATAAAGCCAACCATAAGACATATGCCTCAGTGGCTTATTCTCTTCAGTTCCGTTTAATTCACTTCGAGTGAATGTCCACTATATCCAGGACTATGTGTCAGCTCCTTGGAGCTACAAAGATGATGTTATGGAGATTATATCATTGACGAGGCAGTTGATAAATTTTCTTTCTACATAAGTTCCTTCTGCCCCTCCGTATGAATGCCATGAAGCTAATTTTTTTCTGGAAGGAAATGGCAGTTGCCACCAAAAAATAAGGAAACTCATTGTAGCCCAGGGCCCCAGCTGGGAGCTAAGCACACCCATTGTCTACATTTGCCACTACCCAGAGCTCCCATGGGGAAGATTTACCAGAGACACCTTTTCCCAGTTAAGATGAAACCTTTAAAAGTAATTTTTGGAGTCATGTTCCATCGGGAGCCAGCTCAACCAGGTGACATCTGAAATCATCAAATCACCAATTGGTGTCAACTGCACTTGTGTGGTAATGGAGGTGGGTTCTTTTGGCTCCATCAGCTCTCTAAAGGTCTAACTGTCCTCAGTAGGTAGGAACTGATAGTATAATCAGTCCTGAAGATCTTGTCTGGACTGTGGGAGAGAATGGAGAGTCTGCCAGAGGCTCTGATTTCAGTGCCTCCGATGATCTCAGGGGATTTAAGTTTCATCTGAAAGTAGGGCACTGAGGAAGGACTTGGGAGGTATTAATGTCTGAGAAATGAGCCCAGAAAGCATGGTGAGGGGATGTGGGATAGGATGGGAAGGAAGGAAAGCAGAAAACCATTATGAATGAGACAGTTGCTACTCGGGCTCAGTCCTACTCAGGTCCCAGCAAAAATAAGCAGAGCACACCTGACAATTGTTCCCTCAACAGGCAAGAAAACTGAGATATTTGTTCCCCAACTTCCACCCCATTAGTTAAGAGCTGCTTTTAAAGACATCCATTTCTTAGCACTTCTTGGCTGTCCTATATACAATAACCAATTGGCTTAGTCCAGAGAAAGAGTGAGGGTAGAGTGAGACCCAGATGTTGCATAAGGATGCTACAGGCACCTCGAAGGTGCACTGAAAAGGTGCCCTGACAAAATTGGATGCATTTCTGTACCAAACAGACCTAAAGCCTTGGTGGCTTTATACAATGACATACAATAACATGTATGTATGTATGTATGTATTGCTTGAATAAACTCTTTAGCAGGTCACACAACTTTTTGGGGGACCTCTTCCTCATATCTTGTCTCTGTCCCTTGTAGAGTTCTCCTATCTCAGAGACCTCAGCTTCCAACCACACAGATGTGGAGGGAGGTTGTAAGAAATGAGTATAGTGTGAGATGTGGTATGGCCCAGCCTGGTAGCAGAGGATGCTACTTGGACACATATTCCATCCCCCAAATGAATTCGTGGGCCCTAAATAAGTGAAAAGGAAGGACATTTGGAAATGTAGTTTTCCCACATGTCCAAGGAGAGGGTGCAGGAGTTGGTGATTACTAGCAATGCTCTGATGAGTTTCTTTTCTTGTATGGGCACACTGATGTTTTCTAAATACCTAGTACATGGGCTATTGCTCAGAAAATGAACTTGAGTTTTTTATGTAGACTATTTCAGATGCAACTGATTCTGTGTAATTGCTAATACTGAGGAACATGGGAGAGAAATTATTTATCTACTATACATGATATCATGTGACAAGTGGTTTAGATAGAGTTAGAATATTCAACAGCCAATTCTAGACTAGGTTTAAACAAGTATGTAATTTAGGACATTTAGCCTCTCCATCTGAAAAATAATAAAGTCTGTCTGAGTTGCACCCTTCTATCATTGTTTAGACTAAGTAGCTGCCTATATTGTACTGTCAACCCTTGGTATCTCTCAAAGAATTGTCCTAGGACTTCCCTCATACGAATGCTCAAGACTCTTATAAAAATGTTACAGTGTCTGCATATAACCTAGGCATTCTAGCACATCCTCCCATACACTTTGAATTGTGTTTAAATTACTTATAATGTCTAACACAATTCTCATATTGCACTTCATTCCAGTGAATTCAGTAATATAGTACTAGACATAATTCAAGTTTCACTTTTCAGAACATCATAGAATTCTTCCAAACAGTTTTTCTCTTTGGTTTATTGAGTCCACAGATTTGTAACCTATAAATATGGAAAGCTCAGTGTGTATTTTTACATTTTTTGCACATATTATATACACATATAACACACACATACAAAAAGCTATACATACATAACAAGCCCAAGCAGGGGTTGCATTGAAGCTAGAATTTCCACTCCTGAATATTTTGTACTAGCTGAAGCATTCTTTCTACAGTCTTTTTATCTTGCCTCCTCTCTGAGAAGAAGTGCATTTGCGTTGTGGCTCCACACCAGCAAGTAAATGCTGGTGGCAGCTGAGGGTTAAATTCCCATTCTAGGTAGACTGTGGTTGAAGAAACAACATAGGTCTTGTTGCAAAATCCAAAGAAAGCACAGACCTGTAGTCAATCTCATCTCACCCGTAGGACCACAAGCATGTCTCAGTTCTCAGGTTTCTAGAGTGAGAGGAGCTGAGGCCAGTTATTATGCCCCACGGGCCAGTAAAGCACACACCAATTAAAAGTCTGCATTTTCTAGCTAACAAAACAGTGCCTGGTGTGAAAGGACAGGGAAGTCTTATTTTCAGTAAAGTTTGCAGAGTTAGTAAAGCAGGGTGAAGGACCATAATTTCAGTAAATTCAGCTAAAAGAGTTGGACATTATAACGAAAATGGCCATTCATCTAGAGACCAGTTTATTTCAGAAAAAAAATTACTGGGTGATGATTTCCCATCAGGCACATGAACCAATAACAATATTAAATGATTTCAGTGACTTTTCCATTCTTCATTCATTTATTTATGTATGATTTTTTTATTTATTGACTTTCTAGAGACTTATTGCATGCCTGTCATAGAACAGAACCTGTGCTAGGTTCTGGGTCACCTCTTTTGGTTTCTTATGTCTGGACAAACAGAGTTCATTAGGTCTGGCCAGCTTGCAAGAATGGCTACTGTGGGCTGGCCTGGATTATTCTGAGTAGCAGCTGATGAGCCAATGAGGAGCCCATTTGCCTCCTGTCCCAGATATGCTGTTTGCCGAATTAAACCAATAACAGTGAAAATTAAATTTCTGTCTTTCTACTTCTGCATCACAAAATACCTCTAAGCAATGATTCCCCAAAATGCAATGAGTATAAAAGGATATGGGGGTCTGATGGAGCATAGCATACATTTTACCTGTACTAAGTGCTCTTCTAAAGCATATTTCACATAACAACTCAATTCATCCTCCCAAGAACACTAGTAGTCGCTTAACAGTTTACCCTGAGTGTTACTCAAGCAGTGTGTTTGTTTATGTGCTGACTATCCCAAACATTGCTCAGGCAGGTGTCATTTCAACCAGTCGATTCTTTTGTTGTTGTTTTGATACTGGGGATCGAACTCAGGACCTTGCACTTGCGAGGCAGGCAGCTGAACCACTGAGCTAAATCTCTGGCCCCACCAGTCTATTCTTGTACTGAGTAAATTTGATAAAATTATCATTTTTATGTTTCCTGTTATATTATTTTATAAAATCACACAAAGTACAATTTTTGTTTGTCCTGTATTTAAATAATTGTACTGGCAAGTGGATAACGTTCCTTTTTTACAGAAATTAAAGCAGATAAAAATAGATGATTTTCCATCCATTGGTGGAACCACTTTGTCTTCTTGTATTGGTGACAGTTGCCATTCCATGTTATTCTATTAGAAAAGCGCACTACATAAAAAATATGGCTTCTTTTCAGTTGTATTGGAGAGTTTGACCAAAATTATATAAAGAGAACTCTACCTAGATCATACTTTTTTTTTTTGGTACTGGGGATCAAACTCGGGACCTTGTGCTTGCAAGGCAGGTTTTGGAACCACTGAGCTAAATCCCCGGCCCTAGATCATACTTTTGACATACAGGAATCCTATTCATTTATTCCTTCATTCAACAAATATAATAAATGCCTATTCTGTACTGGTATCTGGGATACAAAGATAAGTGTGCTCAAGAAATTACTAGACAGTAGGAAAGAAAACTATGTCAACAAATATCTAACATGACATGAAATGAAAGCTACAAATAAAATATGTGGATGGTAAGAAAGTGCAAATTGGAGAATTAATAGCAATAACTAGCACTTGCTAATACTGAATGCGCATTAGCTTTTTTAACTTTTGCAAACATCGCTATTGTGCAGTATTTTCCTAATTTAAAGTGCAAGAAGACTGAGGTACCAAGAGGTTAAATAACAGGTTGAAGGCTATTGGGAGAGGTAATCTGTGAGTCTTGAATGTTCCTTCATGATTTTGCTGGGTGTCTCTTGCTTGCTATTTACCTGAAGTAGAATTTCCCTCTGGAAAAAGAGGGTTTTTACTTCCCTTATTATAAAGGTAGTGATTCCTCCAAGTTCAGTATTCCTCACCTTCAATGTGTCTGACTTCATGTGCAAGCAGTGAGAATGGGCCCTTCCTTACCATTATTAAGACCTGGAGGACACACAGAACAAACACAGAGCTTTATCTACTATTTTTGTTATTAGTAACAAAATTCTTTGTCTCTAAACCAAGAATTTCATGTCTTCTGTCAGCATCCATAAAGCAGTAACAGGGTGACTTGACAGATTGTAAGTAGGATAAAATCTCAAGTTCTGAATAGTTCTTGATAAGGCCACACAAGCTAGTAAGTGGTAAAACTCGAATTTGTACCTAGATAGTTCAGCTTTGAAGTTCACAGTTCTAAATACTACTAATATTACATCAAATATAGGCAACTAACTTTTCTTGATAGATTAAAGGAAGATTTTTAAAAAGAGAATGGGAATTTAACAGAAGAATAAGGGAGAAAGAACACTCCAGAAGAGGAAGCAATGTGTGGGAAAGCTGAAGGCCAGGAAGCTTGTAGCACGGTGAGGACATTGAGAGAATGCTGTTGTAAGACTGAAGTGCCCAGTAGAATTCTGTTGGGACTAGTGTGAAAGATGGAGTTGGGAAGATTGGCAGAGGCCAGAACAGAAATGAGGCTGGGTGGTCATTTATCTTGTAGAAAGACAACCACAAAGATTATAGACAGGGGTGTATCATGATCAGATTTGTGTTTTTGAAAGATCCCGCTGGGATGGTGTGTGAGATGAATTAGAGGAGTCAGGGAAAAGAAGTAAGGAGCAGCCAGAGTAATCTAAAGAAGATGTAATGAGGCCCTGGGCTTTGTAGTATGTACAATTTAAGTGCCCATATTTTAATTTAATGCCTAATGAGTGTAGTGATTATCTTGGAATTACTCCAGTCAGATGAGTTGTATGTGTAGTTTCTGGTCTTGATCTTTCCACTTTGTAAAAGAAGTGGAGAAGGTCAATTGAGCAAAGCAATTGTGATGGCTAATCTTGACTGTCAACTTGATTGGCTTGAGAAATGTCTAGGAAATTAGGAAAGCACACTTCTGGGTGTGTCTGGATGGTTCATGGGCATGACTTTAGGGACTCTATCTGGTACCATGGACTGAAACTTTTTAAACTATGAGTGAAATAGACTTTTCCTCCTAATTCAGTTGCAGGCATCAAGTATTTTGTTCTAGCAACAGAAAGTTGACTAATACTGTGATCTTGATTCTGTCAGTTTCAGACAGAAGATGTATGGAGAAGCTGAATCTCTGCTACCCTAAGAGTGAAGGAAACATGGGTGATACTATGGGAGGGGGATCTGTCTGCTGTTTTCATGGCAGAGAAGGATGCAGAAAAGCCAGTAATGATTTTCTATCCAGAGCAGAAATTCTCAAACTTTTCTGCCTTGTTGAGCAGAATAACATACTGCAGAAGCACTCATAATTCACTTTTTAGTTTTCCTCTTTTTTTGTGATACTGGGGATTAAAACCAGTGTAGGGCCTAGAGTTACATCCCTATCCCTTTTTCTTTGTTTGTTTTTTAATTTTGAGACAGGATCTTGCTAAGTCACTAAGTTGCCCGGGCTGGGCTCAATTTTGTTCTCCTCTTGACTCAAGCGCCAAGAGTGCTGCGATTACAGGCAGACATCACCCGGCCCAGCTTTTTCCTCTTATGATGAAAAAATGTCTGGTAGCAACAACATAATTACTAGAGAAGCTAGTTGGACGAGTTGGTGATATGGGGGGGATTATAAATTTATATGTTCTGGTACTAAGATGTGGAAAAATTGACTCTTGGTTCCTAATGTCATACGTCTTTAAGTTTGATTATAGAAAAATTGTAGTCCAAATATTGTTGAGATAGATATGCTTCACTGCACATTGTAAGTTTAGCAAAATAATCCATAGCAAACTAAATTAATAATACTGAATGTAACTAAAATGTAATTTGTAGTTAAAAACAATAATACCAGTCTTTGAAAAATATAACTGAAATAAGATATTCTAAATTGTCTAACATCCATTAACTCTTTCTCTCTCCATTAGGAGAGTCTATAATTTGAGAAATGCACTATCCTGTACAAAACCAAACATGTTAGGAGATGCTGGTCTATTCATAATTCCAGTCAGTAAATTCCACATGGTCTAAGTCTGATTCTCCTTGCTGTGATTGGTTTAAAGATCCTCAGTTGACAATATTTCTTCTTCTAGACATTACTGTATCTGAAAGTGATGCCTGAAAATGCTTTATCCACCATATAACACAGATAGATGGCAGCCTAAGGAGGATATAGGATGGATATAGAATGAAGAAAGAGCCAAAATAAAGAGAGAGAAACACAGCTATCACAACTTTGGACTTAACTATTATATATGTAAAAGGAAGATTTAAGACCCAAAGGATGTCCATTTTATATCCACTCTTGACAGAAGATAGAGTCTAAACAACATTTTTTTTTTTGGTACCGGGGATTGAACTCGAGTCCTTGAGCTTGCACAGCAGGCGGCGAAACCACTGAACTAAATCCCTGGCCCCTAAACAACATTTTAAAAAGATGATTACCCTAGAAATAACTGAGGACATCCTACCACTGCAGAGTGGCTGGTGGGTGATGATTCCTACAGTGAGTTCCAAGTAATAGCTCCACTGCTATTTGTTGAAAGAAGTTACAGCTAAAAATACTACAAAATCATAACTGTGAGGGGACAGATTAGAAAAGATTCCCACCATTTAGAAAAGATTCCCATTGACTTATTTTGGCTTAGAATGCACAAACCAGTGAAATGTCTTTTACTGTCCCTTTTTCAACTGCTGTTTGTTGCCTCCTCCCTCCCCAGGAACATGCCTACATTCTAAACAAAAATATCTGGAGTGTCTCATCAAAGCCAACAATCTGTTGTCTGATATTTTTTAATTAACCAATGGGTAGTATTTCATTCTTTCCTTGAATTCTCCTGAGAAAGTTTGTGGATATTTACATAATTTTAGTTAGAAGATAGTGCTCATGTGCCATAAGAAAAAAATTACCTAGAAGTCTTGGACTCTGGGGAAAAGTCTGGTGTTCTCTGTCATGATTGATTCTTATCTGTGCTTTAATGTTACATGGTTGTGAACACTTAATTAAATATTTAAGTTACAAGTTATAAATTAACATTTATTACCTTTTAATGAACATTTAGTAATCACAAATATTAAATGTACCAAAATAGGTGCAAAGCCTTCTTGGTCTTACAGGAATTATATTCCATTCTTTCTAGTTGCAAGGCATAGATATTTTCCATTATTTCTGGTGCTGATTTGTCATCACAAAGTAGAAAAAGAACAGAAAATAGAGGAATCAAGAAACATATCAGTGACCAAACAGCCACTACTCAAGAGAAAAAAAGAACAATGTCTTCTTATCAGCCAAGGTACAGCATCGGCATTAATGACCCAACAGGATCTCTGGGGACCAGACATCTTTTTGTGCCCTCAGAATTGGACATCTGTCATTCTTTACTTGTGACTGTCACACTTGTGACCTTTTCTTTTATATCTAGTTTCCCCATATGTGCCTCTGAAAAATAGTTTCACTATAAATAGAACTTTAGGTTGATGATTTGTTTTTTTCTTTCAACACTTTAAAGTTACCCTTACACTGTCTTCTGGTTTGCATCATTTCTGGTGAAAAGTCAGTCATCATTCTTATTGTTGATACCCCATTACTCCTTTCATTTTTAATCTCTTCTCAAACTGTGATTTAATTGGATAATTTCTATCAATCTGTGTTCAAGTTTACATGCTTTCTTTTGTAAATCTAAACTATTGTTAATATCCTCCAGTGAATTTTCAGTTATAAATACTGCATTTTATAGTCCTAGAATTTCTATTTTGTCCTCTTTAAGAGTTTCCCTTTTCTCTTCTGAAATACTTCTATGTCTTGTCCATTATGTCCATCTTTTCCTATAAATTATTAAAAATGTTTATAGCAATTGTTTGAAAATTCTTTCTGCTGATTCAAGTACTATGGATCTGTTTCTATTGACTATGTTTTCTTTTGGTGATTGGTCAGCATCTCCTGTTTCTTTGCATGCCTAATAATTTTTATTGCAATCAAATATTGAAGTCTTACAATTTTTTATTTTATTTGCCAGAGAATGCAGAGCCTTTTCTTCTGTCTGATGAGGTGAAGGGCTGATTATGTAGATTCTTTCTAGAATTAAATTGACTTAAATCTGGGCAGAAGCTTTAACTGGTTTGAGATCACCTATGTTTCAGCCAACCCTTTTTCCTTTACTACTACTGTCCTCTGGGTATTGTCAATATTAGCACTGATGAGCTTCCATTTTAAATATTTTTCATGTACTTTGGATTTAACTCAGCAAGGCCCTGAAATCCAAGCATTGTGAGAACCTATGGGTCTTTGTAATTCTGCTGTTCACTTTAGCTCTTTCTTCACTGATACTTTTTTTGTCAACATTTGAAGGGAAGCGTGGGATGTGAAAATGATTGACCAATTTACTTATGCAATTGGGATACTTCTATATTCTAACCCACCCTCCTATCCTTCACCACCATCTACCACTGAGTCCATTTCTTCTCTTCCCATCATCTCTGTCTTGAGGACAGTCCTACCATATCTAGAACAGATATTCTTGTCAGAAATGGATGCTGTGCTGTGCCTCTCTTTTCCAATGAAAGGCTCATTTCTCTGAAATTCAATTTGTTAAGTCTTCCTGTGTACTCTGATCTTTGTTAGCCCTTAGGAAAGTACAATTTTTATTTTCTCTGGGATTTTCTTTGTGTTATCATGGATACAAAGGTCTTTCATGTCTTTCTGAAGTGGAACTCTGAACCAAATATTTAAATGTTAAAAAGTAAGATCACTAGAAGAAAATGGGGAAAATTTATTTTATTATCTTGAAATAGAGAAAACCTTTGAAAAGAAAGGCTTAAACCTTAGAACCTCAGAATTCATAAAGAAAATAATAATTTAATGAATCTCTCTTCACTTTCTCTTTCTCTCTCTCTCTCTATTATATATTATATCTGCCTGTGTATACATATTTTAAGCTTTAATATAGCAAAATTTATCAAAAGCACAAAACAAAGAAAAATACCTGCAACACACAAAGCAAAGATTTCTCTTTAAAAATAAAGAAATTTTTATACATAATAAAAAAGAAACTGGAAAAAGGCCAGCAGTTAACATAAAAATCACTGTAAATAGAGTATTAACATGAAAAGATTCTCATTGGTTATGGTTATGTACATTGTGACCCCGCTACGCATGAGGCTGTCCAGGAGGATTGAAAATTCAAGGCCAAACTGGGCAACTTAGAAAGACATTGTCTCAAAATAACAAATAAGAAGGGCTAGGAATGTAACTCAGGGGTAGAGCACTTATCTAGCATGAACGAGGCTCTCAGTTCCATCTCTAGTACCACTCAAACACACAAAAAGATGTTCAAATTTACTAATAATTAAAAAGTACGAATTGAATGGAGACAGTGTTTGTCTATCAACTTGACAAAGTCCTATACTAGCAAGGAAACCAACAGTCATGTACACCATAGATGTAAGTGTAAACTAGCACAGCATCCTTAGATGTATTTGTTTGGTATTACCATAGAGTATTTTTTGGTAATATAGAATAAAACTAGAAAATTAATATATACCCTTTGACCCAGCAATTTCAATTTTAAGGATTTATGCTAAATATGCTGAAAATATACATAAAAATGGTTGTATAAACATAATCATTGTTGCACTGCTTGCCAGAGAAAAAAATAAAAATAACTTTAATATCCATAATAAAGACTGATTCACAATTTATAATGTATCATCTCAACAGAATTCCCAAAAGAAGGAATTAAGAGTATGTGTGCTGATATAGAAAAATTACCAAGGTGTATATCCAGTTGTAAAACTCAAGATATAGAATAATATAATTTGTATGTCTTTATTTTGCAAAAATGGATTTGTATCTTTAGGGCTAGTATCTGGAAGATATATAGGAAACTTCTGAGGAATGGGACTAAGAATATGACATAGGAGGGGAGTTGACTTTTCAGTTTAAGCCATATTATTATTTGAATTTTTTTAAAAATCGAAATGAATGTTATTTTCATAAAAGAAAAAAAATAAATTATCACTGTTCCGAAGAGGACATTGCACATTGCTTATTACTAACAGACTTATACTAATGTATCACAGACATGCCATGTTCCCTTTTAAATACTCTTCTTTAGCTGGTTACAAAGCATTTCTCATAGGCAGTGCAATGTGTGGATCAATGAACAGATGAAACTATGAATTTATTGACAATATGTGTGAGATAAGCAAGTTAACAGAATTCTGATAACCTCAAAATGCTGTTAAATTTAGCAAGACTCATTCTTAAAGTTGGACCAATAATAACTTAATTTTCTGACTTCAGCTAAAAATCCTGGTAGTCATAAAGGCTCTGAAAAAGTGTCAATGGAAATTTTGGTTTTGTGTGCAGCTGAGTAGTTAGTCCAAAAAGAACATCTTTTGTATGAACCATAAAAGCATTTTGGAAATTCAGAAATACTGCTCTGGGAACCAGAAATGTTGGTTCTGTTGTCTTTGGTTCAATACTAATGAGCACACAACCTCAAATGAATTACTTTTCCTTTCTGGGCCTCATTTGTAAAATTGGGCTGATGGGTAGGGTTGTTTATCCTTCTAAAATTGTGTAATTAAAACTAAAAAAATGAAAATACAAACAAAGCAAAACAAAATAAACAGCATATTCCACAGTTTAAGCTTATTAAAATTTCTATTTTTGAATAATAATCTCAATGCTAATTCATTTGGCCAGAGAGCCCCAGAGCTAGTTACAGACATGAATTTTGTTAATGGGAGCTTGGTTTTTGATCATCGGGGGATTCTTGGCTCTAAAGCTTGACTTCTTTAAATACTGGTGGTATATAAGCTCAGAAACATGGATTAAATACATGTTTTTGGCTTTGCATATTATCTATGGATAGATGAAGGTGCCAAATTTTATCTCATTTATTCAGGTGGAGAAATGTTTACCTGATAAAATCATTCAGGTCATTGTTTAGAATTCCTGAACTTTAGCAAGAAATCATAATAAAGCTTAATTCTTTTCCTCAAAACTTCAAATGAAGTTCCCCAGTGAGTCTGAGGAAGGTCATGCCATTGTCAGAAAAGTCATGGCATATCTGTGTCTCTGATGCTTCCACACATAACTACTGAACACAGCCAATTTGCTGTGATACGCATCGATTGTCTGCTGCATGGGGCACTGCACTGGGGACTCTGTGAAGACAAACTGTGGTTCATTCCGGGGGTTAGTTTAGCTCTAATACAGGACAGTGAACGACCATTTATCAGTAGGTGAAACAGAACTGTGCTGGAACAGAGCCAACGGGAGTTCAATTAGGCAGAGACAAATGGAAGGAAAGGAAGGGACGGCAACCTGCATTAAGTGTAAGCATCATCTCCTTAGAAACCACAGCTGCAAACAGCCATGGTTCATGCTCTGCAGATTTGTCCCCAACCCCATCCTGCAGAGAAGCCACCAAGGGACAAAACCAGTAAACCAAGGTAGTTCTGTCTGCCACAGAAGATGTACTTGTAGCAACATGGTAGGTTTAAATATATTTTAGACTAGAAATGCTGAGGCTGCTTTCTAGAAAGAGTTCTGTTTTCCTGGCTTGTTTCTTTGTTTGTCTGATAACAAATATAATTGAAAAAGTCACTCCTTCTATATACAAATCATGTTTTTATTAAGTCATCCTTCCTTTTCACTGGATCTATAGTTTATGATAACAGAGCTTCTTATTAAATCAAATGGTATATGGGGAGGGGTGAGAACTTCTAATTAAGTTGATTCTCCTCTCAGCTTTTAACATCCTCATTTTTCTTGGATGGTTTGTAATATACTAAAAAGTTAGTATAATAGTGCATGGTCATAGCCCAGAAATAAATACTTATGCATTTCATAGAAAGCTTATGCTCATTTACTATTTACTTATTTTTATAGGTAGGGATATGACACAATAAGAAATTTTGATGACCACCTCTTTAGAATCTAGAGTCTGAATCATGGCTTCTGCCACTTTTCTCCTTTCTACTTAAAAAGTGACACTAAGAATCAAGGAAACCCAGGATATTGCCATAGTGAGAGTACTTCGATAACCCAGCTATGAAATGTTTCATTTGAAAAATATAGCAAGTGAACATAACAAAAATAAGAGTTAAGGGAGGAATAAAAATAGATTCAATGCAAGTTGTGAGTATAAATATTAAAAGTAAGGATAGGAATTAAAATAATAATATTTACATTCCAGGTCATGCAATTGTTTAATTACTTATAAAATGTTGTTTTAAAAAAATTACCCATTTTCTAGGATGAAGAGGTCCTCAAATAGAGGATGAATTCCTGTGTGCTACTGTGGAGACGTCCCGAGGGTGAGTCCTTGGAATGCTCAGCTTGCTATGGTTTGGTTTACCCGCCAGTGACACCTTGGCCTCTCATTCAATCTCACTTAGAAGTCATTTGACTTGTTTATTGAGCAGAGTATTTTTATTCTGAATTCTCCTTTGAGTGATGGAGTAAAAGTAAATAATGTATTGTTGCAAATCAGTTAAGAATTCTTTTGCTCAACTCAGATGGAAATCACAAATCAGCAAAGTGCAGCTTTGTTAGTAGACTCAGGCTTTGAGTGCCAGTGTGCCTCAGACCTTAGTGTTATAGCTCTTGGCAACTCCTAGCCAGCCCTATCGCCTGTTCAGCAGTTGAGGTTCTTTGGGAGTTTTCTGGAGCTCTTCCAGCACCTTCTGTTGCCTCTTTGGTGGTCACTCCAGGTCTAAATTGGCCTCTGGTGATTGCCACCAGTCCCTGCTGATCTTCACTCATTGTTGCTGGTCTCTGCCAGTGGTCTCTGGATATCTTTCGAGCTACTGTTTACAGTTCTTTGTAGTGTGACCTGCTCTGCCTACCCTACTCAAACCAGGAATCATAAGTATATTTACAAGACCACACAATCAAGGCTTTATTGGCTTTATTTACTGTGATGCAGCACAGTAGGGTAGTACACAGGAGGGAGTCCTCCTACACTGACTCCAAGAGTGTGAAAGAAGCCCTGGTTATAAACAGGAGCAGCAAACCATGCATGCAACTTTGTACATTTCATAGGCCTACTTGAGAACTTTACAAATAATGACAGAATGGGCAGAGTTGTCTGAGATTACAGAGCAGAGTCATTGAGAGTGCCTGCAGGGCAGGGTTTTATATGATAGGTCTGTTTCAAGCCTGCTGCAGCCAAGGTGAATGCATGTAAGAGTGACTGAAGGCATGTAAGAGTGCCACAAGTGTCCTGGTGACAGTTGGGTGGAACTTCAGGAGAAGAGGCTCTTTGGTTGACAGCTCCCATCTCCCCAAAAATGTTAGGCCTGAAGTTGTGACTCCCACTGCTTTTGAGAAGTCTTTAGGAGGGCCAGCTGTGATGATAATGAACTCCTGGGGCTTAGGGATTTGGGGGATATCAACAATGGATCTCTTCTCTCCCCATTTCTGCCTGTCAGCCATAGTATCCTGGCTGTTATGGCTTATATCTAGATGTCCTCCCAAAACTTCACATGCTCATAGGTGGGGCTTTGGGGAAGCGACTGGATCATGGGTATGTGATACTGGAATTACTGGTGGGTTTATACCCAGGTGTCATGTTGGGAGGTGAAGCTTGGTGGGAAGAGGTGGGTCACTGTGGGTGTGGTCTGCTAGAGTGTATATATATTCCTTCTACTCCCTTAATCCTGCATGGTACTTTCTACCTGCCATGCCATGGACTGTTTCTCCTCTGCCATGCTGTTCTGCCTTGGATCCAGGCAACTATGGACTGAAATCTCTGCAAGCTCCTTTAACTTGTGGGTGTCAGGTATTTTATCCCAGGAAAGAGAAAGAAACTAAGACAAAGGATGCTCCTCAGAGAGGCTACAATAGCATCTAGAGCAGCAGAAGTCAGAGAAAGGGCAGAGGGCTGTTAGCTGAGCTGCAGGTCCTGTCAGCAAGGCCTGGAGGGAGGCCACAGAAGTTACCCCAAGGGTATCAAGAAGACCCTAGGTATAGTCATTCCAGGCCACCCTCAAGGAAGCAATGAGGAGCAACAGGGAGAGTGTGACAGGTGCTGGTTAGATCCTGCCCCTTTCCGGCTTTCACAGGGAAAAGGGAAGGGTCAGTCCCCATTTTTGTTCTAACTCAGACTGTGAAGCCATGGAATGTGCATGGCCCTTGAATAAGGCAACACGTGGCCTCCTTGGTAGACAGCAGTCTCCACGGCATTCTTTAAACTTTTCTGTAAATGCAACATCAAGCTCCAGATATTTCCTACTCTTGTATGTACTGGCACCCAACTCCCCTCCAGATTGACACCATGTTGCCTTGTTGAACTTGAATCTCATGCTAGGTCCCCCTCACTAGGTATCCTGGGCTGTTAGACAACTCCCTACCCACTCCCTACCACCTCTCCTCCTCTACTTCCCAAGGCTAAGCACAGCCAGGGCTGCAAACTAATCAAGAACGTCAATGAAAGTTTAATCGGCCAAACAGTAAGGAGACCACACCATGGCTTGCAAACTAAACCCCTTGTTTCTTTTAGAGAATCTAAATGCATGGAGCTGAAGTCACTGCTTAAGCATGGAGACTGGGTAGAAGAATCAGGGACAAAATATAATGAACAATACAGAAGAAAACACCTGTTTACTTAAAGCAAGGCACTGATCCACTAGCTGAAATGTGAGTAGTCCCTAATGAGGTGGCATTGACCATGCCTACCACACCAGAAGGTAGAAAGAGGTGTTCCAAGGGAGTAGAGCAAGTGTTTGGGTCTTATGTTACTAGTTCTTACATTTCACCTAAAATTCTCCTCCATAAATCTTGTAGGCTTACTGTTTAGCCATAGTAGACTGAGTGATTGTCCCCAGTTGCAGTTATATTTAATTTCCAGTTTATGACATATTAATATTTTACATGTTATGGGGATTGCTGGAGTGAGTGCCATTATCAGGGTACAGAAAAGCCATGGTCAATCTATAGAAGATGTTTTAGTGGTCTTTGGGGTCTTTGAGTTCTAATATGTTAAAGTGCTCATTGGGATGCAGAAAGAGCAAGAAATATTATCTTGTTTTGAATTTTATTTTGAAGTAGGAATGCATTTTTCATTTGTATATTTTTAATTTTTAATTTATTTTTTTCCTCTTAAATTCCTTTATTGGTACATTTTAGGTATACAATACATTTACATTCATCATTGGGAACTTGTACCTTTACATGATGTATTTTGGTTCTTATTTTTTCCCCATTCCCCTGCCCTCCCTTCAACCCCTCCACCCCTCCCTGTTTACAGAGACTTTGTTTCCATTTTTTTCTTTCCCTTCATTCCTTTCCCCTACTCCTCCCACTTCCCCTATCCCTTTAGACCTTTTCTTCCTATTTCACATGATCAATTATTCTTTTTAATCCTTCCTTACACTTTCAGTTTCTCATACCAGAGAAACTATTTGGAATTTACACATGTATGTCCTATTTATTTCACTTAGGAGTATGTCCTCAATGTGCATCCATTTAGCTATAAATGTCTCTAATTTCTCATTCTTTATGGCTGAGTAGTACTTCATTTTATTAAAAAAACCCAACCACATCTTCTTTATCCAGTCTCCAGTTGATGGGCACTTGGGCTGTTTCCAAGCTTTAGCCATTACACACTGTGCTGCTATAAACATGTGTGAGCATATATCATTGTGGTATTATTCTTTTAATTCTTTTGAGAAGATATCCAGTAGAAGAATAGCTGGGTCAAATGGGACTTTTAATCCTAGTTTTTTGAAGTATCTCCATAGTGATTTCCACAGTAGTTGTGCCAGTCTGCACTCCCACCAACAATGGAGAAGGGTTCCTCTTTCCCCCAGCCCTGCCAACATTTGTTATTGGTTGATTTCTTGATAGCATCCATTTTTTCTGGGGTGAGGTGGAATCTCAACATTGTTTTCATCTGGATCTCTCCAATAACCAGTGATGTTGAACATTTTTTCATATGTTTATTTGCAGCTTTTATTTCTTTGTCTGAGAAATGCCTGTTCATTTCAGATACCCATTTTTTAATTGGGTCTTTAAATTTGGGGAGTCTGATTTTTTAAGGCTCTTTATATATTCTAGATAGTAGTCCTTTGTCTGAGGAACTGGTAATAAAAATTTTTTACCCACATTGTAGATTGTCTGTTAGCTTTGTTGGTGGTTTTTCTTGCTGTGCAGAAGCTTTTTAATAAGATGAGATCCCAGTTGTTGATTCCTTGTGCTAGTTCCCATGCTACTGAGGTTTTGTTCATAAAGTCTTTTCCTATGCCGATGTCTTCAAGAGTTCTACCTAACTTATCTTCCATCAAGTTCAATGTTTCTGTTTTAATATTTAGATCTTTAATCCACTTTGATTTTAGTTTAGTTCATGGTGAGAGACATGGGTCTAGTTTTCATCTTTGGCAGGTTGAAATTCAGTTTTTATAACACCATTTATTAAATAGGCTATCTTTCCTCCACTGAGGATTGTTGGCTCCTTTGTCAAAGATGAAGTGTTTGAGTATGCCTGCAGTTGTTTCTGGATCTTCTAATCTATTCCACTGATCCTCGAATCTCTTTCTTTGCCAGTACCGTGCTGTTTTTATCACAGTAGTTTTGTAATACCGTTTCAAGTTGGGGATAGTGATACCCCCTGTCATGTCTCTGTTGCTTAGAATAGCATTTGTTATTCTAGGTCTCTTCTGGTTCTAAATGAATTTTTGGATTGTTTTCTCTAGTTCTGTGAAATATGCTGTTGGGATTTCAATTGGGATTGCGTTGAATGTATATAGCAGTTTTGGAAGTATGGCCATTTTCACTATATTGATTCTTCCTACCCAGGAACAAGGGATGTCTTTCCATTTTCTTATATCCTCTTTGATCTCTTTTTTCAGAGTGCTGTAGTTTCCACTGTAGAGGTCTTTTGCTTCCTTTGTTATATAGATTCCTAGATATTTCATTTTTGGGGTGCTATTGTGAAAGGAATTGTTTCTCTAATTTCTCTCTCGGTGAGTCTGTTATTTGTGTACGAGAAGGCTATTGATTTTTGAGTGTTGACCTTTTATCCAGCTACTCTACTGAATCTTTCAATTAAGTCTAGAAGTCTTTTGATGGAGTTTTTTGGGTCTTCTATGTAGAGTATCATATTGTCAGCAAATAATGACTGTTTAACGTCTTCCTTTCCTATCTTTATTTCTTTCTCTTTTCTAATTGCTGTAGCTAATGTTTTAAGTACTATATTGAACAAGAGTGGTAATAGTGGACATCCTTGTCTTGTTCCTGATTTTAGTGTGAAAGTTTTCAGTTTTTGACCATTTAGTATGATGTTGGCTGTTGGTTTTTCATAGATAGCTTTAATCAGGTTGAGATAAAGACCTTCTATTCTAATTTTCTGTAGGGTTTTTATCATGAATGGGTGTTAGATTTTGTCGAATGCTTTTTCTGTATCTATTGAGATGATCACATGGTTTTTGTCCTCGGCTCTGTTAATATAGTGTATTACTTTTATTGTTTTATGTATTTTGAACCATCCTTGCATCCCTGGGATAAATCCGACTTGGTCAGCGTGTATGATCTTCTTGATGACCCTCTGTATTCTGTTTTGCAAGTATCTTGTTGAGGATTTTTGCATCAATGTTCATTAGGGAGAATGGCCTATAGTTTTCTTTTTTTGGTTGGGTCTTTCCCTGGTTTTGGAATCAATGTAACACTTGCTTCCAGGAATGTATTTGGGAGTATTGCTTCCCTTTCAATTTCATTGAAGAGTTTAAAGATTAGTTGCAATATTTCTTCTCTAAATGTCTTGTAGAATTCAGCAGTGAAGCCATCAGGACCTGGGCTTTTCTTTGTTGGTAAATTTTTAACTATGTTTTCAATTTCATTGTTTGTAATTGGGGGTTTAGAATTTTTATATCTTCTTCGTTCAACTTTGGTAATTCATATGTATCTAGGAATCTGCCCATTTCTTCTGTGTTTTCCATTTTCTTAGAGTACAGGTTCTCGAAGTAGGTACTGATGATCCTCTGGATTTCTGCTAGATCTGTTGTGACTTCACCTTTTGCATTCCTAATTGCATGGATTTGAGCCTTTTCTTTCCTTTTTTTTGGATAAGTTTGGCTAAGGGTTTATCAATTTTATTTATTCTTTCAACAAAACATCTCTTTGATTCATTGATTTTTTTTTTGTATTGTTCTCTTAGTCTCCACTGGATTGATTTCTGCTCTGATCTTTATAATTTCCTCCCTTGTACAAGCTTTGAGTTTGTCTTGCTCTTCATTTTCTAGGAGCTTGAGGTTCAGCATTAGGTTGTTTAGTTAAGCTCTCTCTGTTTTCCTAGCATGGGCATTCACTGCTATGAATTTCCCTCGTAGAACTGCTTTCATTGTGTCTCATAGATTCCTGTGTGTTGTATTGGCATTATTATTTACTTGTAGAAACTGTCTAATTTCTTCTTTAATTTCCTCTGTGACCCATTGGTTGTTCAGAAGAGTGTTACTCAATTTCCATGTGTTTGTGGGTGTTTTGCAGTTTCTTATGTTATTGATCTCCAATTTTAGTGCACTATGGTCTCATAATATACAGGGGATAACTTCAGTTACTTTGTATTTACTTAAACATGTCTCATGAGCTGGCATGTGGTCTATTTTGGAGAATGACCCATGTGCAGCTGAAAAGAATGTATATTCTGATTTTGTGGGGTGGAACACTCTGCAGACATCTATTAAGTCCATTTGTTCAAAAGTTTGGTTCAGTTCTATTATTTTATTGTTGATTTTCTGTCTAGATGATCTGTGTATTTGTGACAGTAGAGTATTGAGATCTCTCACTACAACTGTATTAGTGCTTATTTGGTTTTTCATGTCCATTAATATTTGTTTTGTATAGTTGGGAGCACTAGTATTTGGCACATATGTATTTGTGATTGTCATCCCTTCTTAGATTTTTCCCTTTACAAGGATGTAGTGACCTTCTTTGTCCCTCTTAATTCGTTTTGTTTTGAAATCTACCTTGTCTGCAAATAAAATAGCTACCCCTGCTTTTTTTCTGGGTTCCTGTTGAATGGAGAATTGTTTTCCAACCTTTTACTTTCAGTCTATGAATTTCTTTTTGAATTAAGTGTGGTTTTTGTATACAGAATATTGTTGGATTTTTCTTTTTAATCCATTCTGCCAGTCTATTTCCTTTGATTGGTGAGTTGAGGCCATAAACATTGATGGTTATAACTGATATGTGTTGACTCATCCTTGTCATGATATTTTACTGTTGTTGGCTCTTTTATTTTTTATTTTCCCCCTTTCTCTTTAATTTCTTGCCTTGCCTGATGGCTTTGCTATGTTGGTCCTTGTGTAGTTGTGATCCTCCTTGTCTTTTTCTAGGATATTGTTTAGAATTGAGTATAGTGCTGGTTTGGTATTCATGAAGTTTCTTGTGTTGTCATGGAAGTATCTAATTTCCTCATCAATTTTGAAAGATAATTTTACAGGATACAACAGTCTAGGTTGGAGGTTATTTTCTTTTAGGGCTTGAAATAATTCACTTCAGCCTCTCCCTGACTTGAGGGTTTGTGTTGAAAAGTCTGCTGTGATTCTAATGGGCTTCCTTTGTGTGTAATTTGTTTCTTTTCTCTAACTGCTTGTAGGATTTTGTTCTTCTGTTGGGTTTCTGACGTCTTGACTATTATATGTCTAGGTGTAGATTTTTTTTTATCATGGCTAATTGGAGTTCTATCTGCCTCATTTTTCTATATGCCAGTTCTTTTCCTCTGTTTGAGAAGTTTTGTGTCATTAATTCTGTGAACAGTTTTTTTTAATGTCATTTTTCTTTTTCCTGCTTTTTCATGAACTATCAGTCTTATATTAATCTTCTTTGCATCATCTAGCAGCTGCTGGATTCCTTTCTCATGGTCTCTCACTATTTTTAAGAAATCTCTTTTTTCCTGTTCACTATCTCTTTTCCTGTTTGCAATGTTGTCTTCTATATCTGATATTCTATCTTCACATTTGCTCAACCTGCTGTGAATACTTTCAGTGGAGTTTTTAATCTCCTGAATATCTGTTTGAGTCTGTTTCATGGATTCCATTTCTTTCCTATGTTAGGGATTCATGGTTTCCATTTCTTTTCTATGCTGGGCATTCATGGCTTCTGTCATGGCCCTGAGGTCATCTATTTTTTTTATTTGTTTCTGTTCTAGAGTCTCTAATCATATCTTTCATTCTGTTCACCATCTCTGTAGTTATCTGGGAAATTAATTCTGGTTTGAATTTTTCTAGACCCTCATTCATCTGTTTTATTACTTCCTGTGCTATCAGTTCTGGGTGTCCAGGTAGTTGATTATCAGATTTTTCTACCTCATTTCCCCTAGAATTTGCTTTTGGTGAGCTGGAAGTCTGAGTTTGCACCTTGCTTAAGTGTTTTCTCATTTCTAATTTTGTTGTTAGTGCTGTTTTTTGGTTTAATTCCTGGGCTGGTGCTTCAATATTGCTTATTGTGAGTATCTTTATTCCTTGTGTTTAGAGCCCTTATGGAGTGATTGTTTCTCAGAGATATCTTCTATGTATAGCTGGTATTTTTAGGCTTTGAGTCTCTAATGACTCTTAGGTAATCTCATTTTCAGTATACCAGGAAAGAAAACTGAGTAGATCAATCATGACATGTTAGCCTAATTGCTACAATCAGCATCAACAATAACATGGAACACAGCTTGGAAAATGGCAATTTGTGGTAGCAATTAATCTATTACCTTTGACCATGTGAGCTAGATCAAAGTCAAGGACCAGCCCAAAACATGTTTGTAGTAAATAAACCCTTCAATATAGCAAATTTACCCTTTGGGATAAGGACTTAGGAGGGGTTGGGAAGGGAGAGATAGAGAGATACAAGGAGAGGAAAAGGTTAGAAGTGAGGCTAGAGGACACAGGAAAATCACACAAATTTTGGGTGACTGTTGAAGACAAGAGGAAAAGACAGAGCGAAGGAACATAGACAAGAGCAGAACAAACTAATAGCCATAGGGAAGCTAGAAACTGTGTTCACTTTCCTGTAAGAATAGTGACAGTTGAGAGAGAGGAAGAGAGGGAAAAACGATCCTAAATAGGATAGGGAGGGAGGGAGGGAGAGAGAGAGAGAGAGAGAGAGAGAGAGAGAAACACAGAACAAGACGGAGTGAGGAGAAAAAAGAAAAGAAAAAAGAAAAAAATTTACATATATTTTTAAAAAGGGCCTCCCTCAGGGTATGTTTCTGTTGTCCTGGTAGACAACGTGAGCAGCAGTGCACAGATCTAAGTTGATTAGTCTCTGTAAGCCAGCTGTAGTTCACTGAGATTCAGGCTGACTTTGGGCTGCAAGGTCCAAGTTGAGGTTCCTGACCTCTTGCAGGATTGAACTCTGCAAGGTTCTACTGCAGGATCCAGCTGTCCTTCCCCCAAGTGAACCTGGGTTTCTATGGGAGGTGCTGATCCCACCGACTTACCAACCTCGGTGATCCAATGTACCTTTATTGCAGAGATTTTCTTCTCTTTCCCAGTGGTCTTCTATTTTCATTGAGGAGCCTCAGAGAGGCCCTCTCTCTATTGTTCAGTTCTGCTCTACCTTCTGGAGCTCATGACCATGGCCTTTACGGCCTCTCGGTGCCTCTGCAGCAGGGATTCTGACACTGCAAGGCTCGGAGCTTCGAGCTCCAAGGTGAGCTCTGGGGCCACTGGGAGGTTCAGGCAGGGGGCGCTCAGGAATGCATTTTTTAAACCACTAATTTAAACCATGATCTGCCTCTTTAGTCCCTGAAATGAAGCAAACCTTGAGTAGAATAACCTCCAGCAATCCTGTCTTTTCCCTAGTGATGATCCCAAGAGGTATACAGGAACCAAGGATATTGCATGCCTGATTTTAAATAAGGATTAACATGGAAATGGCAAAAGAATTGTTTTTCTTCCCTGCCTTCCCCTCCACTTTCCTGCAATGCTTCTATGGACTGAAAGTATGAATGCCACTGGTCAGGCCCTGAAGGATCATTTCGCAGTGGGGGAAGAGAGTCTGAAGAGTATTAATCTGTCTGCTGCAATTTAACACTCCATTGTCTTGTCTTGTACATTTTTTTCTGTTCTGTGGAATTGTTTCAGTCCTGAACTGTCAATAAAAATATTTGCATTTAAAATGTCAAAAAAAAAAAGAGAGTCTGAAGGGAGAGGCCCTATAGTCTCCATTCTCAGTTTCTATTCTAATTTCACCTTTGTCCCACCTTGCAACTTCTTCCCTAACTTCCTATTCAGTTTCCTCTATAATTAGTGGGAGAGCTCTTGGACTGCAAAACCAAGCCAGAAAATGTGTTTAGAGGACTGAGGAAAGAACTAAGCAATTCAGGGGTGGGGGGGATATTCAGGGTTGCATTTAAGAGCAGCCTGCTCTACTTTCAGCCTATTGCAGATAGCTACACCAACTTATGCTCCTAGAAGTGTACCCTTTATTGTTCTTGTCACCACTATTGCTATTTAGTCACTGCCAAGCATTGCCATAACTCTAAAAGGCAGTGCTAGGCTGTGGGAAGAACATAAACCTCCAGAACTCATCAAACTCAGCTTTGAGTAGCAAGCTCTGCTATTCATTAGGGGGCAAATCAATAGACATTTCTAAGACTAAATTTTCTGATCACTAAAATGAGGATGAGAGATACACCAATCTTGCAAAGTCTCTGTAAGGATTATAGCAAGGGTACCAGAGAGGTATGAGATTCTCAAAAAAAAAGAAAGGTCTACTCCAATGTTCAGACTCATAAATGGTGATGACCAAGAAAATAGTAAGTTAGATATTTTCTTTTAGGGGTAATAAAAAGAACAAGGAGCTGATAAATTTTTGGATTAGTAATTTTGGTTATTAGTTTGAATATTTGAATAACAGACCTTCACATTTGCCAGATCCTTGATACCTAAAAAGTGTCACACATTTTATTAATATCACCCTTCCTAAAGCTTCTGTGTTCACCCTATGGGGAGACAAACGTCCGCGTGCTGACAAATTAACAAATAAAATTCTATGTTCCTCAGCTACTGTTATAGCCCCTGCAAAAAGTTCAAGCCACAAAAAGAAATAAAAACTTCACACACCTTGCCAAGGTTTATAAAAAACTATACAGTAGTTGCAAAAAGTTTCCAAGCAAAAATTTTCTCCATAGCCCAAATTATTTGTGAGTTTTTTAAAAGCAGAAAATATGTTCCCTGCTTCAACCAATTTCCATGTTAAACGTCTGCCTTCATCACTCATTTTTATTACCAGTCCAAACACAGTCTGTTTCAATAGAGGCCATTTACAGCATACAATGAAACAGATTCATTACTCATTTTCCTCTTATTATCTTTCAATTGCTGTAGCTCTTGATACTGCTTAACATGGACATTAGGCCCGAGTAGCCAGTACATTAGAGGACACAATTGATGATAATGCTATACTTAACACCCTCAAGCACATAGACAAGGAACCAATCTTCTCCAGTCTCTTGCTTGGCGTTGCTTTTCATTGCATTGATTCCATTTTCATCTTATTAAACTTCTCATTTTTCACAGGACCTCCTCCTGTTTTGTTCCATACCATGTCTTCTTCTTGGTCTGTGATTGTTGCAGCCTCCATTCCATTCATTTAAACAATTTTCCCTTAAAAAACAAACACATAAACACCTGTCACATTACACACATAATTAAACATGATTTCTCTAGAAACAAGTTGACAATAACCACTAAAAATTCAGCCAGAGACTGAATTCCAGTGCCATTTACAAATGATATTCTAATGACCATCAATGGTTATATCACAATTCAAATACAGATGGCAGCCCTCAAAACATGCTGGCACTTATTGCATAGATTATTACCTTTTCTCCAAGTCACCTCTACTTCCTCTGGATGGATTCTGCTACACTTATCATGATGTTACGTTGATCCTTTGATACATCTTAACTACAATTAGAATTAGTGGGTTCCAGAAAAATAATCTAGGGGGGAAAATCCCACTAGCTTTGGTAATTCAAATTAATGTCACTTCATTTGTTGATAAAAATTTACTTGTTAAATAAACATATGGCTGCTTTATCTCTGAAACTTCAAGGCATTTACAAATCTCATGGTTCCTATGGGTTTCACTAAAGCATTGTGGTCTTATACCAACCAGAATAGGAATCTACCACCTACTCCTCATCATCTCTGGGATCCTGAATGAGGTGTGTATATCCATTTCCTGGTTGGCCAAATGGGTATAATGATATCAGTTTTTCAGGTTGTTGAGAGGAACAAGAAAGAGTAGGTGCTTCATACAGATCAACTCCTGTCTCCGTACCCTCTAGTTAATAGGTGGCTATTATGTGACATGCACATTTTTCCCTTTTTGTGTGTGGTGCTCAAGATTGAATCCAGGGCCTCATGCATACTGAACACATGCTCTACCATTGAGCTGTTGCCACAGTTCCATAGTGTGAATTTTTACATGCTATCTTTACCAATTCTCACAACACTCTGAATGGTTTGTGGTATTGTCCTTATATTGCAGACTGGAAGACTAGCAAACTGAAGTCACTAATACATTTCAGAACTTGATTTAGAGCCTATGCCTATCATCCTCCATGCCTCACATCTTACCAGCATACATGGTGCATTTGAGGGCCTAGACTCATGTTCTGAGAGAGGTATGTCTTGGGCTTGGAAGATATTGGAAATACCTGACCATTTCCCACTTTTGTGACTGGGGCTATTGAAAGACATTCCTAAGTCTGCCAGTGGTGAGGGGTAGCTATCCCTCAGAGTCTACCATTTCCTGAGGTGATGGAAGAAGCTAATCTAATTGAGAACTGTTTGTTAGCAATGAAATTAACAAGAAATTTGGGGCTCATTAATAAGAGAAATAATTTTGTGTCTTGGGCGATTTATTAATACTAGAGGTACACAGGGGAGGGATTAAAGGCAGAAGGTCTGTACTATGACACTGATGTAAATTATTACATATATGTGAAAAATAGAGTGAGAAATACTGTTAGGGTTAACTTCAGTCACAAGACTTAATTCTGCTTTTTCATGATAGAAGCTGCCTCAGATAATGTGCTAGGGCTTTAAAATGATTTAAACACGCATTTCCTTAAAAGTTTGGCTTTCTGAGTCAAAAAGTTAACCTAGCTTTGATTTCTATCCTTGAATAAATCATTATAGATGAAATCATTTTTTTAAAAACTCAAAATGTGCACAAATGAACATCAAGTCATTTTGAATAGAAAGGACATCTGGCAGTATTTGGATTTAGAGCATCCATCTAGAAATATCACTGACTTAATGACTCATAATTTGAAAGCAATGCAGTTGGGTCAGATGGATTTTTAACAACTTTATGAGCAACTGATCTTCATTTTATACAAGTAGAAAGGAAAAGAAAGAAGAAGAAAAAATAAAAAGGAAGGAAGAGTTGAGTCTGCCATAAACTCCAGATGTGATTCCTTTGTATTATCTCCTTTTATTCTCCCAACTGCCTACTCTCTTTTTTTCATTCATTAAGTTTATTGGTACATTTTAGGTATACAATATGGTAACATTCATCATTGGGAATTTGCACCTTTACACGATATATCTTGGTTCCTATTTTTTCCCCATTCCTCTACCCTCCCTTCAACCCCTCCACCCTTCCTTATTTACAAAAACTTTGTTTTTGTTTTTTCCTTTTCTCATATTTATTCCTTTCCCTTCTTTCTTTTCCCCTACCCCTCCCCTTTTCCCTTCCTCTTTAGACCTTTTCTTCCTATTTCACATTACCTGTTATACATTTTGGTCCTTATTTACACTTTCAGTTTCTCACACCAGAGAAACTATTTGGTATTTACATGTGTGTCCTATTTATTTCACTTAAGAGTATGGCTTCAATGTCCATTCATTTAGCAATAAATGTCTCTAGTTTCTCATTCTGTATGCCAACTGCTTACTCTTAAGACATTTCTTTAAGCTTCTGCACTGGCCCCACTTTATTTCTCTTCTGGACTTCATCTTTTGGAAAACATCTTGCCGTGTGGATTTGACATGTACAGTGTCTTCCCAGCTACACTATAGACTTTTCTCAGATTGTTCAATCCACCTTTCTGTCATCTCAATTTCCATTCCTGGTTTCACCTGGTTCTCTTCCTCTCTCCCACTCCAGCTGGCTCCTAACCACAGGCTGCCCTGCATGGGCCACTGCTGCCTGGCCTTGCTTAGCTTTGCAAATGACCAGCATGGCCCTTCCCCAGCTCAATGAGGAAAGCAAAGCCCAGAAGAATTTTTTTTTAAAAAAGGTTGATCACAGAGCTAGTTTTGGAGCCAGAATTTGAATCCTGAGTTCATGCATTCAGCTGTTTAGCTACATAATGAATACATAGATACAAGCCATTCTGATACTAAAATTTCTGTTTTTAAAACTAGACCCATAATGCTGGGGATTTAGTTCAGTGGCGCCATGCCTGCCTTGCAAGCACAAGGTCCCGAGTTCGATCCCTGGTATAAAAAACAAAAAATAAAAACAAAAAAACTAGACCCATAAAGCACAGAAAACAGGCACTAGATGGATCTGCTAGGGCAATTCTGCCCCAAAGTCTCCCAGGCCATCGATGCTTTGAGCCATGACAGGTATAGAAAATTTACTTAAGATGGTACAGTAGCAGTTAGGAGCTACAATTTGAGAAAACACTTCTGTTGACAAATATATAATGATCAAAAATACATCAACAATAAAGAATAGAGAAGAATTACCTTCAATTAAAAATCTGTTTAATGACATACCTGAAGAGAAATAATTAATATTTTTTTCTAAACAGAACTATTCTCAACATTCACTGCATATCAATTTGAGAAATAATTAATATTGATCCTTTTATCCAGTATTCTTATTTTCCCATCCTTTAAATCCACTTACAAGTTACTAAATTGCAATTAATTGCAAATCTATTTACAAGTTAATAAGAGCAGGATCTTAGTTTGGGACAATTCTTGATGCTTTTATTCAGCCAGCTATTCCCCCTGACAATTGGGCAGAAACAAGATAGCCGTGATGTAGTCAGTAAGTGTTAGGTGATAGTCTGAGCAGAATCCTGAGAAAGTGGCATGATAGGGTGAGGACTGCTCAACAGGCTGGCTCCTGCCACTTCTGAGTATCCTGCCATTCAGTCTTCCCTCTCACTTGCTCCCCAGTCTTTCCACTTGGGTACCTCAGAAGAGGAGTATGTGTGTACAGAGCTTCAGTCTACACTCACAGCTGGCATCTTCTGTGCTCAGAAATATCCTGGGCTTTTCTATGAATAACATGCAAATTTATCTTGCAAAGTCTTTAGTCTTTTACTAGTTGTTTGGCCTTGAGTGAATGACTAAACCTCACTCAGTTTGCTTCTTTGACTATAAAAGTGCAAATAATAACTACTCCTGAGCTTTGTGGGGGGTGGAGAGGTGGGGGAGGGGTTGTAAACACTCCTTGCTTTCACAAACAAGAAGAACATTGTAGTTTTTTAACATGTTTGCTTCCTTTTTTCAAAATCCAATGGAGAACGAGAGACACATGGTTCCTAATTCCCAAATGAAAACATATGCTCAAAACACACAGAGCCATGCAGACATGGCATCATGCAGATAGTAGGACCTTTCGGTACAATATCATATGTCTAATTCAGCAAGGAACCTTGGAGAGTAGATCAATTTCTCCTGATGATCCTCTGACCAAAGGAGTCTGTAGGAGGCAGGTTAATAGATATTTCCAAGTGTCACCAGAATATGGAAACAATACTGGGCTATTAATGAAGTAAAATAAGGGAGAAAAACAGCCAAATTCAAACCTGCTGTATTTAGGATTTTAAATTTTATTAACCAAAACATTTTTATAATTGCATGATTCATCTGAGAGCTCTGAGAGTTACCTATATGTCATTTACGTCCTTTTCTTTAATATAGCATGGATAAGCCTGTAACACTCCGGTTAGTGAGTGTAGTTTTCATGAGATCCATTCCTCACTCCAGTAGGAGAACCATTTGTAAGCGCAAGGTCCCCAGATCCTGGTAGCAAAAGAGAGAGAGAGAGAGAGAGAGAGAGAGAGAGAGGACCATTTGTTCTCCTCTTTTCAAACACAAATATCCGCCTCTCTTCATCTGCTTCCCCCAAGGAGTACCACCCTTCTCTCTTTGTTTATGCTAATGTAATAAAGTATCTCTAGGGAGTTCTGGCTAAACATGATATTAAATAGTCAACAACATAATCAATTATTTTACCAGCAGGAATGGCTTGTTTACTTAATCTCGCCTTTAAAAACAGTCATTTCTAGAAAGGCACTTAATACCTTACTTATTTTGACAGCATCAGGAAACTCCATTGTTAATCAGAAGCATGTTAAATCAAACAGACATATTTAAAACCAACAGCCAAGATTTGTCAGCTGGATTGACTTTTACAGCATAAAGCTGTAAAAACATTTTATAGGAGGGAAACGATATAGCAACCCTGGAAGCTCACCCTGTGTGACAAAGCTTAGCCAAGATGAAACCAAAGATAAAATTGTGCGTTAAATACTCAATTTCATTTTAATGTGCTATTTTTATAGGACAGGAGTCTTTGGAAGTAGTAGTGATGGGGAAAGTATTAAGAATTAATGAATCTATAGAAAAGATAAAAAGAAATAAATCCTGAATCACTAAATGTATTGGTTGATTTATTTTGACAGGTGCAGTTTAGTTTTAATGATTTCAAATAACACTTCATAGTAGGATACTAAAAGTCCTGCTGTGTGTGGTTATATGTATGGTAATAAAATCTTGACGATATGAATTTTACTATAAGTCTCAGTGTTTAAATTTTCATTAAGAATAAACTGTACTTCAGGTTTGTATCAGCAAAGTGAAATTTCACAATTCTCCTGATTTTTTGATCATTATTATTATTTACCTCAAGTTCGGAATAAAATTTGTTTCTGAAGAGAACATGAGGAATTTTATGTGGTGGATAATAATTCAACCTTAGTGCTACATTGTTACATGAATTCAATATGTAGCTTTTTGCCTCAGTTTCCCAAGGATACACAATAGAGAGGCATTTCCTGGTGAGAGAATTAATTATCATCTATAAGGAAAGTTAGGATCTCTTTATAGGAGAACTCTTCTTTCAGAGAGAAAATGGTAAGCCTTCTGAGATAAATGAGCAAAGACTAGAGATTTCAAACATTGTGGAAATTATTGAAGAATAAAAAAATACCAGAGGGTTATAATTATCTCTAGAAAGACATATGTCACCAGACAGGCTATCACACAGTGATGAAAGAGATATTAAGAGGGACATGGATGAAGTTTTGAGGCATTCAGGCCCTGTGCCATCAGCATGGCTGCTGAGACTCATACTGTAAAAACTTTAAATCAAATATGATCCAAGAGACTGAATGGAATGAGAGCAGCTAAAATGAAATCTAAAATGTAAGGTCTCTAGTAACCTCCCCAAACCTTTTCATGACTCTGTTTTTCTTTGTGCTTCTAATGCCTCTTTTACATACCATAACTGATGCTTAATTACTGACTCAGAAAACCCTTACAGATTTCAATGGCCGAGCAATTAAGCAAGTTATGTTGAATTCCTCTCTCCATCACCCTTTCCCTTCTTGGAAGCAGAGGGACATTCTACATGTGATTACCTGTATAACTTCAGCTTATATGGAACTTCTGCCCCTTTACTCCACCTGTGCTTGGTAACTAACTCTTGCTAACAAGATGATTTGGCCTTTTAAAAAAACACACAACCCACTTTGTGCACAAAGCATCTCACTTTCTTGAAATATTGGGCAATAGCATCTTACATGTTGTCAAATAACACATAACCAAAGCCAAAGGGTTCTTTCCCAAGAGAACACTGAGAGCTTTACTCTGGGTTTTTATTCCAGTTCTGATGGTGATTTCCTACCTACTTGCTGTCCACATATCCTTCATGTAGATTCATGTAGTGATTCACTAGAGAATATTGTATTTGGTTGGTTCCCTGTGGTTCTGGAAATGCCTTGGGTTTTACATTTTTTCGCCAATAGTACCAATCATCATTAGACATTAAAAATTAGGAATTTTCAAACAGTAAGTTGTTTGAAGGAGAAAAAGTTTCTTTGAAGTAAATAGCAAATGATGATCATCAATTTTAGAAACTGGAAACTCGTGGCCAATTCAAGAAGTAAAGGATAATTGGATATTGTGACACACACCTATAACCTTAGCATGGCAGGGGTCATTGAGACAGGAGGATCACAAGTTTGAGCCTAGCCTGGGCAACTTAGTAACTTAGCCAGACCCTATTTCAAAATAAAAAATAGAAAAAGGATAGGGGTTGTAGCTCAGGCAAAGGCCCTGAGTGCTGAGGGTGGGAAGAGGGGGAAGAAGAGAAAGAAAAGAAAAAAGTAAATATTGTCTGAGCAGTGAGTGTGAGAATGGAAGTGGTAGTGTTGGATGCATAGTACAAGATCAGAAAACACTAATTGGATCTTTTGCACAAACTGAAATATATTGAAAAAGAGACTCACACATACTGTTACCTACTATGGGCAATTCAATAGGATTCTCTTACACAATCTGGATATGAATTTGAGCCAGTAGAATTAGATAACTACAAGTTTTAAAAACATTTAACCTTGATATAAACTACTAAATATTACAATTTCCAGGCTGATTATTGTATAAATCTCTTCTTAAATACAAATTAATCATTAGCCTTTCTCAAGACTTTAGACTTGAGCCAATTATGTTTAACTAATGCTTGATCTCTCTTATATTTCCATGCATGGAAATATAAATGCTTCTTTCTTTCGAAAAGCAAAAGAAACAAATTCTAATAAATACCTATCTGCTTTGAAACAGTTTCTCAATTGAGAAACTGAAATGATGGATAATCATAGTGTACAGCTAAGATGTTGCATTTAACATTTATATTTTTAGAAGAGGATTACACTTCAAATATGGAAATAATTATCATATCATGGAGAAGCCTGTCTAAAATTTTTTTTCTTGTTGCACCTGAAGCATGGGAGTGTGCTGAGGGGCTGATGTTAGGAAAATTCCCTTCACTAAGGAAATATGTTTTGCGTAAGAAATAATAAGAGTCTATAGGGATCAGGTTGGCTAATTACAGAGTTTAGTTGGTTACATAGAATCTGAAATCATTCATCATTTCAACGTCACATGTGACTTCCATTTATAGCTACAAAATTAGAGGTCAGCGTACAGCCCAATGTGTAAAACAGTATTGTATTGGTCCACTTACAGTTACCCATTTAGATTTTCATTTATCTGTATCAAGCTATCAGTTCCTTTCCTGCACTCAGTTTTTTTTTTTCCATCTGTAAAACAGAGGGATTAAACTAGATCAGTGTTTCTCAAACTCTAACTTCCATTTGAGCTGTCTGGAATCTTGTTAAAATGTGAGTTTGAATTCAGGAGGTCTCAAGTGTGTGGCCTGAGAAAAAGCATTTCTGCCCAGCTCTAAAATAAGGCCAATGATTCTGGTCTGAGGATGACTTTTTTGGGAAAAGATAATTCACACATTTCCTTTAATATCTCTAGGAGACTTCTTTACACACCCAAGGATTCCTATTTTCATCACACTTTGCTTGAATTGTTCATGGGGATTAGTCCACAATTTCTTAATCCCAACTTCCTTCATCACTTTGAAAAGGGCCCAGTTTAGGTTTTGCTTTTAGCTGTTTACAGTGTCTCTCTGGAATACCTATCAGATGCTGGGCATAGTCAACCTTTGATAACATCACAAGCTTGGAAAAGAATAAATTCACTTCACCTCATTTGAAGACTACAGACTCAGGCATTTCTACAGTGATCTCACTCTCCAGCCACATTCCCTGTGATACCTTTTAATGGCCTTTGAATACTCATTTAACACCCTATTAAATGACAGATAGTCACTATATTTCCTTTCTGTTTCTGGTCTGTGCTTTATCACCTGCAAATGAGGCGGCTCTTGTAGTATTCAGGTGAGGGAGTGTGGTAGACACAGCCAGACGGAGAGCTGAGAGTTGAGAGTTTTAACATCACTCATATCTGCTGATGATGTTAAGATAATTACCTTAGTCACAACCACAACAGTGGCATTACATGCCTTATTAAAGCACTGAGTTTATGTTTATTCATTCACTGTAAAATACATAAGATGCTCAGTTGAAAAGTACTGATTTACTAACGCACAAGGAACAGCTCTGGGCCTGGAGCCTGGCTCAGCCCTAGTCCCTTGTGGTGACCTTGGGCAAGTTAAGAACACAAAGTCACTCTTATCACATTATGGGAACTAGCCTTGGCACACAGTGCCAATGTGAGGATTTGCTAACATAACTGCTGGAGATCCAACTATTACATCTTGCTTCAGACCATATTCACTTATTTATCTACAAAGCAAATGTATTTCCTGCTTTTTGTATCTAAACTTTTAACAGTCATGATAATCCCTAGTATTAATAAAACCTTATAATATATACAATATATAAGTATAGAAACTAAAATATTTTAATTAACTTATCGTACTTCATGTAGGCACTGTGGAGAACAGAAAATTGTTTGGTACCAAATCTGCCCTCAAAAAATGTGCAGTATTAGGGAGAAGATGTAAAAAAGATGTATTTAAATAAATGTGATGTAATAAAGAAAGTATATTACCTAGCATGGAGGTGGGTGATATGTAGGATACTTCTGTCTGCTGCTCTAAGGCAAAATGAAGAAAATCCACGTAAGAATATTACTGCTTCAGTTTCTACATTTTTTTTGACTCTTAAACTTAATTTTAATCCTCCTGAAATTATTTTTTTTTAGTGTGAAGCTAATGTTATTGTTTTTCTGATTATAAAAGTAATATATGGAAAAGCACAGATAATCAGGGAGATTAGGGAAGTCAGAGGTAGTAATAATTACTTTCTGGAAGGGACCATGTAAGGGGAACTTTAATCATTATTGTTTACTTTTTATATCCTTTAAATTTTGTACCATGTATAAGTATTATCTAAATTATACCCTATAGAAAGCTATAAAGCAAAAAGAGAAATAATTCATTATACTACCATGCATTGAACATTTTTATACTTCCCAATTCTCAGAATCTATGCTCCAGGCAGGCATAACATATTTTTTTTTTACAAAAATGAGATCATGATATATTCAATGTTTTCAAAAATATCTTTCATGTCAAATAAAATCTAGGACATAATTTTGAAGGTCTACATTATGTTCTATTGTCAATGTGTTTTTAGTTGAATTAACTCCCACAGATGAGTATTTTCAAGAGTTCCATAATGAACACCTTTATACATGCCTATTTATGTAATTATCTTCTTTTTTTAGTCTATGAGTTCAACTGCTGGGCAGAGATATGCAGGTGAAACTGAGATTTAAAAGAGGCACAGTGTGAGCAAAGGAAAAGGCCCCCACCATAGAAGAGAAGTCCATTTGTCCATCTGTGGGAGTAAAGGCAGATTACTCCTTCCCCATGGCTGGGAAGGGTGTGAGTTGTTATCTCCAGCACTGGTCATGATTGTTAGCCTGTCAGGTAGGAAAATGAAAGGAAAGGAAGTGGGGTCTTGACAATGAACTATGATGGAACATTCCTGATTCAGTTTTGCTTTTGTTTCTCTGCTTTTCAAAGGGAAATTCCTTGCTTGATCTTTGCAGCAGCTTTAGAGTTACGTCTGCTAATGGACTTATAATCAGTTAATGCTAATGCAGTTAATGTTTATTTTAATGGTAATAGGGTAGAATCTGAAGGGGATCAGAAGAGCTCTTTAGATTTCTAAGCCTAGATGACACCTTGCACCTAAGGAGAGGAGAGAAATAAAAAAATATGAGACTTATAAGATATGATGGCAATTTTAGTCGTTTTTTCTAAGTAACATAGACTGAATGAGGTTAAATCGCTCAAGATCCTATAGCTGGTAAAGAATGTAAACCTAAACTATTTGTGTTACACCAGGCAAGTGCAAGACAATCATTAGCTCATAGAGAAGTTTCCATTATAACACTTTATTAATCTATTTAGCAATTACCTTTGAGGTAGTCCATGTTCCAGTTTCCCTTTAGCTATGCTTAAATACAAAATTTGAGAAGGAACGTGGCTTCCATCGGAGCAATATTAAGGTACTTACATCTGAATGGAATGGGAAGCCAATTTCGTGCTATTTACATTTGCAATGTTTCCTCTCAGTTAAGATTTTTGCTTTACTACATGGTACAGTAATTGAAATGCTTCCTCCTGCTGAGCTGTGGCAGAATTTGAAGGGAATCAGAATAGCTCTTTAGAAAAAAAAAAAAAAAGAATAGCTCTTTAGATTTCTAAGCCTAGATGAGACCTCGCACCTAACTGAGCAGAGCTCCTAGGAAGGGTTGAGCTAACACCCAACAGTTACCTTAGCTCTGCCAGCCTCCCACATCTGTCAGTCTTGAGGAAACCCAGTGGCTTCTTCTAAGATCCACTCTCTACAAATGCTCGGGTAGAAAAGTGGCGTTATAATTAGAGAGGACTTTTAAACTAACTAATGAGAAAAAGATTGGATAATGCCTGCAATCTACTTGGAAATCTGTTTTTAAAAAAGAATTTAAAAAGTTTGTGAACAAAAATGCTTTTGTTACAGCAAAGTGTGACAGCTTAGTGTTACAGCCAAGTGTTACAGCTACCTGAAGGGCTCCAGAAATGACAAAATCGAAAGCAGCATTTAGAGAGTTGGAGGGATCCAAACTTTATTATACCAATGGACTCAGAGGAGTTCATACTCTGAAGCCCCAACAGGAATGGAAGCAACCTTATATAGAGATCTAGGCCTAGGAGGGTGGGCCCACCTACCAGGTGAGCATGCTCATTGAAGTGGATGGGTAGAGTTAACAGAACATTCTTGGAAACTTAGGTAGAACTATCACACAACACAAACAGTTACATGCTGGAACATCTTATGGCAAAAACATGGTCGTGGGGGGCTTGGCAACAGACAAAGGCCTGCCCTGTTGTGCATTTTTCTTTATTACTTTAAAGATTCTTTTTGGACATGTGGATGCTTCAGTGGAAAAAAGGAAGACAATTTGCAGCTGTGGCCTTGGATTCTTTTTTTGAATCAATGGCAAGGATCAAACAAATGTGGGTCATTTCTTTTCAGGGCAAGGTGGCAAGTTGCAAGGGAGCTGCTAATTTTTCACAAACCCATGTGCAAGAACCTTCCTAAACTACAACAAACACCCTTCTATTCTCATTCACATCTTCAGAAGGTGTGTTGAATTTGAACTTGTTCCTGCTTTTTGTACAAGGGCAGAGCACATGAAATCTATAATTGATATAAAACATATTCCTTTCAGCTTTATTCAGAGACAGACTTCCTTCATAAAATTTCTGTCATCTTTTATTCAACAAATATTTAGTAAGAACCTATTGTATGCCAGACTGTTTCTAGGGGTGTGTTAGTTGTTTTTCTCATTGCTGAGACAAAATAGCCAACACTCAAAGTTAAAGGAGGAAAGGTCTATTTCAATTCACAGTTTATAGAAGCTTCAGTCCATAGTCAGTTAGCTCCAAGGAAAGGTGGCATGGCAGAGGGACACTGCAGAGAAGAAACAGTCCATGGCATGGCAGGCTAGGCAAAAGGCAGCAAAGCAGTGAAGTAGCAGAAGTGACAGCACCAGTCCTCTTTTTGTCCCTTATATTCCAACCAGACTACTTGCCTTTGGGGGTTAGCACTCATACCCAGGGTGAGGCACTCTTAATCCCAGCATTGGACTATTATTTTAGTATATGTGCTGCCGAAGTGAGGACATTCCCAGCATTGAACAGTTAATCCCAGTATCACATCCTTAATCCACACACCCTAGATCCAGCCTTACCTATGAGTGCATGAAGTTTTTGGGCACATCTAGATACAAGCTGTAACAAAGCGATACAGCTATAAATAAGACCAAGTTCCTACTTTCATAATACTACTCTAATGGAAGAGACAGAGCTCACAAGGAAATAACAATATTGTATTGATGGTATTAAGTATTGAGAAGAAAACTACACCATGGTAAAGAGCTCTGGGGGATAGAGTTTTTATTTTCCCAAAATACAGAATGGTCAGAGACGTAGAAATCTGAAGGAAATAAAGGAACAAGTATGCCAATATTTTGAGCAAGATATCCCAGGTGGAGGAGACAGCAGATGCAAAGGTCCTGAGACATGTTGTGCTGAGCCGGTCCAAGGAGCCAGAACAGACTGGAGAGAACTGAAGAGATGAAGAGAAGAGAGAGAGAGATCAATAGACCAAGCACTGGGCAAGGGAGCTGGAAGCAGAAACAAACAGGCTGTACTGAGGGTTCTGGGTCAACCTGAGGTGAATGGGAAGTTACTGAAGAAATTGGAGCAGGGGTATGGCATCTGATGTAGTTTTTAAGAGCCTGTGCCTTTACTGCTCTGTGAAAAACAGATGAGGGTTAAGAATAGAATAAGGGCACTCAGGATGACTGCTGTGAGCTCAGCTAGAGTCTTGATGTGCTGGTGGCTTGGTCCAGGGAGGAGCAATGGTCATGGGCTGAAATTGAAGGCATATTTTGAAGATGATGCCAAAAGCATTCTGTGGCACCTACTGAATAGGACACCACTTTCTGTTTATTGAAGCCAGGCTAAAGTGTGCTAGGGAAAATAGGAAATTGCTGCTAAAATATAATTGTCACAGATGTAGCAATTTGTAAAAATACTGGAGATATATATATAAACATAATATGAACAACTACCAGAGCAGAAAACTGGAATGGTGTGGGCTGTAGACCATCCCAGGACTTTACTCTGTTAGATGGCACTGGCCCCAGAAATGGTCATGTTGACATTTGGCCAAGGACTGGCCAATTGTAGTGGTGGCAACATGAGGCCTATGTCACTGGACCTGACTTATTTCTGCTTTTCCTAGCTTCTACTTTGTTCCTGGTGTCCTTTCTGCAGTGCAGGAGGAGCAAGCACAGAGCAGTGTGGGCCTGGAATGGGGGCACAGACAGGTGGGCAAGGGACTGTGTACAGGCACAAAAGCACTAAAGGAAAGTGGCAAGTATAATTATCCCTTACAACTGCCCATGGAGAGACAGACTCAGCATGTACGTGTGTGTATCTGTTACTGGCTCAGCACTGTTTTAAGTACTGCTATTCAAAAAAAATTTCTTTTGTGGTGCTGGCAAGTGCCTATACTAGGAAAGTCCTCTGTCACTAAGCTACACCCTCAGCACTCTTGATTATGTAACCCTGCTGCATAGGGCCCAAGTCTACAGAGCAGCTAGCAGTTTAGAAATTGGTAAGGAACTGCAGCTCCAGTCCTACACTTCTGATGGCCAAATTGCATCTTGCTTGGGTGATATCGGTCTTTGTTCTGTTAAAGCCCTCATCTGATTGGAGAGGCCACCCACATTAAGTAGGTTGATCTGCATTGGTTAAATCCACTGCTTTAAATATTAACTCCATTCAAAAAAAATCTTCACAGAAGGATCCAAAATAATGTTTCACCAAATATTCGAGCACTATAGCCCAGCCAGGTTGACATGTAAAAGTAACCCTGACAGTCCCCATGCCCTGAACTACACATTTACAAGAGAGGGAAGAATATAGTAGACTTAAACACAACAGTGGTGTCCCATTTATTTGCTTCTTGATTTTACCCCAAAACAAGGTCTAAGGATATAGCTTTGTTTAAAGAATGAATGAGTGGTGTGTGGACTACTGTTATAAACTGTAAAGTTCATCTCTTCTATTCCCATTCCTGACTGTGTGTGTCCTGTCTATCATTAAAAGGTGAGAGTTAAAGAATCTCACAATTTAAAAAAACATGAAAAAGTAAATGAAAAGGTTGGTCTTCCTCTCCCATTCTAGGGAGAATGCAGTTCTACATGTTATATTTTTGGTGTAATGGAAAGTCCATTCCTGGGAACTGTTTGCCTTGTTTGCCTGGGACAGTGGACAGTATGTTGGTCAAGGTGGGAATTTTACCTCTGAAAGTGACACAATCGGGGATGCTTTGTGATACAGCTGCTGATCCATTAGCAAGTGACATCCCAGCACAGGTCCAAGGACCAAAACTCAAAAGAGAGTGGTGAGCCAGGCATAGGGGTACAAACCTGTAATTCTTGTACTCAGGGAGGCTGAAGCAGGAAAATTGAGTGTTTCAGCCAAGCGCGGCAGCTTAGCAACTTAGCAAGACCTTGTCTCAAAATAAAAAATAAAAAAGGGCTGGGGAGGTAGGAGACAGAGAGAGGGGGGGGGCAGAGGGAGAGAGAGAGAGAGAGACAGAGAGAGAGAGAGAGGCAACACAATATTAAAAATGGTCCAAATGGAAATGATTCAAGCTGGCTAAGGGCTGCTGAGCAGCTGGCTGTGAGAAAGATCTGTGTCTTTCCCCTCACTCCTAGGAATCTTCTATTTGAGAGTACCCCTGTGGGCCTCAGCATCTCTCGGGCTATTACATCATTAAAACTCAGTTGATAAAAATAGTTTTTTTCTGAAAAGCATCAGCAATCCGTTGCTGGGGCTTCTCTCTTCAGGCAGGATGCCTCCCCTGTCCCAGAGTGATGTAATACAAAGTAAATAAACCCAAGAGTGCAAACAATGGGTGTGTAGAGCCTACAAGTCACTTGGAAGCTGTGTAAATAACCTTTGTTTTCAAAAAACAAAATCTGCTTTGTCATTCTTCTTCCCAGAAGCTAAAAAAAGGGGACAGAACTGTAAAGACATTCATACAATCTTTCCAAAAGTGTACACACAATGATATCACATCTATTTACAGCAGGGGGTAGGGAGGTACCATGACATAGTTTACATTCCAGTCAATGCCAAAGCTAGGACCTGACCCTGCTAACATTCACTGAGCTCTCTCTATGAACAAATTACTATGGTAAGTATTAGATTCCTGTTCTATTTTTTAGATATGTATTTTTTTCACTCTTAAAATGTGTTAAAAGCTAGGCATGGTGGCACATGCCTGTAATCCCAGTTATTTGGGAGACTAAGGCAGGAGATCACAAGTTCAAGACCAGCCTGGGCAACTTAAGGAGACCCTGTCTCAAAATCAAAAATAGAAAGGGCTAGGGGTATAGCTCACTGGTAAGGTACTTACCTAGTCTATAGAAGGGCTCAATCCCTGGCATTGCAAAGAAAACAACAAACCACAAACAAACAAACAAAAACACACACACACATTTGCTAAATATTTTCTCTAAATTGACAAGGAGAATGAAGAAAAAACATCTGGTATTTTTTAACCTGGAAAATATTGGCTCATTCAACATTAAGACTTATACTACTTGGAATTAAGAATAAAAAAAAATCATGAAGATATTTCTGTTTCAAAGAACTCCCTGGATTTACAATTTTTCCTTTCTCTTCCTCCTCCCCCACCTTTTCTTTTTCAGTAGTTTAAAGTACACCCCCCCAAAGACTCCCAAGCAATGTTAGCCACATTGAAATTTTTGTAGCTCAGTTCTGTCTAAGAGCCCAGAGCATTTTGAAACAAGAGCACAAACATTTTCACGTTACCTAACATTTTCATGGTACCTAACACAATAGCTGGAATAAAATTGACAAAAACTCACAAAACCCTGGATTATAGCATTGCTTTCCAGCATGCCCGAGGTAGGAAGAGACCAAGGTAACCATCTTTATCAGTGTCACTTTGTTCAGGACTCCCTCAGGCAAAAAAAAAAAAAAAAAAAAAAAAAATTATTTACCAAAATCCACATGAATCAAAATTAAATTTGATTCTTGGGACATTTATTAGCCTGTTCCTTTTCTGAATTCTAAGACAGCCTCTTTCTATAGTATTCTTTGACTCTAGTTTGAGTTAGAATTAGAAATTTAGATCATTGTTAAACCAAAAAAAGAGAATAAAGAAAATGTTTTTAAAGTGTTTAAGTCAAAGTTTGGCACTAATTCCTAGACACTTTCTATCTTCTTAATTCCTCTCAATCTCATTAAATAAGAGGATATTATGCCCATTTCACACGTGATTCATCTATTTAGGAACACCACTGGGATTTGAATACAAGTATCTTCATTTTTCATTTTTTAAAACTACTGGATACTGCATTATTCTATGATTGTCCAGCTCATGTGAATTTAAGACAATGTATTTAAGAACATGCTATTAGTGTCAGCATCTACTTTTTCAATTAGACATTAAAATTATATTTTTAGTGACTGACAGAGATTAACTTCCACAAGAGTAATTACGTGGCATTGGTATATAAGAGGGTGTTGTTTTCAATGAGTAGAAGACAACTGAAGGTCCTTTACAAATCAGTTGCTAGCGGCATTCTTGCTTTGGAATATTTTATTTGGATTTTCCGGAAGATGAAGCTATTGAGTAAAAACACAAGGGAAAAGATAAAAAGAAAAGAGAGAAGGAACAAGGTTACTGTAGGAATCATATAGGGTACAAGACCATGGTGGTGTACAAAACAAATTTGTGATATGATTTGATTCAATTATTCACCACATAATTATTAAACATAAATTTAAAAAATATAAGTTTATACTGAAATTTATGAATAATGTGTATTTTGAGCAGGTACAGATGAGAGGTGGGGGAGTTAGAGCAGGTAATACTTTTTAAGTCTGTTATATGCTGGTCTTGCTATCTCTTTGAAAAAGAAATCTAATTTGCCCACTTACTCAGGATGGGGTTAAGAGGGCTAGGTCTTTTAGTCCCATTTTTACGTTGGGGAGACTGAGAAAGGGAGAGGAGGAAGAGCAAAAGAGAGCTAGATTAATGATGGCAAAGCTGAATTTAAGTATAAGCCTTCTGACCTCCAGGCAAAAGTTTGTATCATTCTAACACATAGTCCATGAGGCAGATGTGGAGTCAGTAGCACCAGGGACTTTTATCAAGGCTTCTGGTGAATTTGGCCAAAAGATAATCACTAGCTTTTATTAGTGCCTTTGTGTAGCCCAGACTTCAATCAATGTAAACTATTTTGGCTCATAAACAACATGGCTATTAGAATATACATGTGCCATATAATGTAATGGATCTGCCACTTGATAGTAACTGGATATCTTAAGTAATTATTTAAATTCTCCAAATTGCTGTTTCTTCATTTGTAAAATGGATTTGATAGTAACCACCTCATAGGATCTTCTGAAGATTAAGACAAATACATCTCAACACTTAGTAGAGTCTGGTATGATATATGAAAGCAGGAGACTTCAGTGTTTTATTGCTGCTGCTATTGGTCACATGCTAAGTGTCTGGATCACTTTTATTCTCAAAGTTCATTCTATTAAGATTATGGTCACAATTTAATCTATTTTCAATTCTTAAAAATCTAGTTTTGTTGATGCTCATAAGCTTGGCCCTGGCCCTTCTTTTCATTTTAGCCTTTCTTCTACTGCTAAATGTATCAAGTTCCTTCATTCTTCCATTCCATACACTATCTTTGGTCTCTGAGATCTCTATTCTTGTAAATAATAGGAGTACAGTTTAGGGAAGAAAAACCTGGGATCTAGAGCCAGACTGCCTGAGTTCAAATTCTGCCTCCAACACTTACTAGTTATGCAGATTGCTTAAATTAATTGTTCTCAGTTGTTTTTTTTTTAATCCACGAAGTAGGGACAATAATACTGCTCACCATTTAGACTTGCTGTGGGGTTAAATGAGCTACTACTTATATATCTTTAGCCACAGAAGAATATTTGCCACAGAATAAGTGCTCAGTAAATCTTAACTGTTTTATTAATTCTCAGGAAGTTTGCCTTTAGTAAGTCACTGTACATATTGTTCACTTGGATATGTTTGTAACTATGTTTTCTAGATGTTTCGAAAAATGGAGCCAAGTTGCCTAAGGGCATTTGTACTTACTGCTCCCTGTGCCTGGAGCACTTTGTCCAGATGTCATTTACCAGACCCCTCCCATATAAATGTCATTGCCCCTTCCCCTATAAATGTCATTGTCCCTTCCCCTTATTATGGTCACTTTCTGTACCTTCTCTTGGTTTACTCTTTTCTATTGTATTAACCTCCAGATGACACATCATATATTCTTGTATTTATCATTGATCTTTCATTGATGAAATATAAGCATTACACATGGCTTTGTCTGTTTGTTTTTTAGCACCGGGGAGGGGATCGAACTTGGGTCTTTGATCTTTCGAGGCAGGCGGTGGAACCACTGAGCTAAATCCCTGCCCTGCTTTTGTCTGTTTTGTTCACTGCATTTGGGGTCCTAGAACCATATCTGGCACATAAAAGCTCCTCGGTAAGTATTTCCCAAATGAACAATTGAAGTTAAGATTTGTTTTTAGTTTTCACTAGTTCATTTTCTGTTGTACTTACTTTTAAAACATTTATCTCTTCAAGACATTGGTTTGGTCACCAATAAAAAATGAAGATAGTTGGTTTTGGAAAACTTAAAAAATCTTTTAAGATTTTACCCTCCAATATAGGAAAACAAAATTAAAACCTCCAAAATTTAATCATTATAACCATGTCAGAAGGCCTTCCAAATGTAAATAAAAAATCAATCTTTAAAGGGATAAAAAAATCATAGCACTCTGTTAAAAATTAGTTTAAATGATTCATTTAAAATGGAGGCAATTTTACTTTTCAAAGAAACATACAACTTCTCTATATGATGAATATATTTCAGTTTATGTAGAACTAGAGCTTCCAAGGCATCATCTCTAATTAAATATAATAAGAACCTAATTTTTCTTTTGGGTTCCCCAATGTTCTCCCCATTAAAAACACAATAAAACCTAAAAAAACACATGAAAGCAAGTCAGTATTTGATTCCAGTAGATGGCACTGCAAAGCAATCTTTAATGATTGAGGAACATTTCTTTAATGATAATATTTTTCTATAGCAAGATAATTAAAGTGACATGCAGTGAAAACAAATAGGTTGGGGATTTTGAACCTACAATAAAACTAGACTTGTACAGTGCTCCAAAACTGAAATCTCATCTATATTTTAGTTGGGCAGTTACTAAGGTAGTGGTTGCATATAACATAAGTTGACCACTGTGTTTAGAACATGAAAATCATTTTTTGCTGTAAGATTTTGGTTTTGTTTTAATTTGATGTCTATTTTATTTTATTTTTTTGGTACCGGGGATTGAACTCCTGACCTTGTGCATGTGAGGCAGGCACAGGAACAACTGAGCTAAATCCTCAGCCATGATGTCCATTTTACATTATGAGTCCAATGACACTCGTTGTACTTTTACACTGTGATAAATTTTTTTCTATGTAAGTTATTTTACTATTTTATTCCATTAAGTTTATTGGTACATTTTAGGTATACATTATGATCACATTCATCATTGGGAATTTGTACCTGTACATGATATATATTGGGTCTTGTTTTTTCCCCATTCCCCTTCCTTCCCTTCTATCCCTCCACTCCTCCCTATTTATAAAAACTTTGTTTCCATTTTTATGTGCAACCAAGTTTATAGTGGCACAATTTGTAATAGCTAAATCTTGGAAACAGCACAAATATGGAGGAATATTCAGCCATATATATATACATGGGTATATATATAAAATGCAGGACTACTCAGCCATAAAGAATGATAGACTAGAGGCATTTATAGCTAAATGGATGCACACTGAGGCCATACTCTTAAGTGAAATAAATAGGACACACATGTATAAATACCGAATAGTTTCTCTGGTGTGAGAAACTGCAAGAGTAAATAAGGACCAAAATGTATAATGGATGATGTAAAATAGGAAAAAAAGGTCCAAAAAGGAAGGGGCAGTAGGGAAGGGGGTAGGAGAAAGAAAAGAAGGGAAGTAAAAAATATGAAAAAAGAAGGAATAAACAGAAGCACTGTGCTAAATTTAATGCCATTAAGGCCAGTTACCATAGACAGAGGAAATGTTCTAGGGTCACAAGCCACATTTCTGTATTTGTGAGTGTGTGTGGTTTTACCAGTAGACACCCTTGGTCATAAGGGGTTGGATTAGACAATGCAAATAGCTCTAGAGAACACCAGCTGCATAAGAAAAACATGATACTACAACGTAAATTCCAGAAACAGTGGATCAGGACTCAGATATTTTTTTTTTGGTACCAGGGATTGAACTCAGGACCTTGCACTTGCCAGGCAGGTGCTGGGCCACTGAGCTACATTCTCAGCCCAGTCATTTTAAATTTTATATTTTGAGATAAATTCTTGCTAAGTTGCGAAGTTTCCTGGGCTAAGCTCGAATTCACGATCCTTTTGCCTCAGTCTCCCAGAGGGCTAGGATTACAGGTGTGTGCTACCACCATGTAGATCTCAGATTTATGTGTTAAGGGAATATATGTTTAAAATAAATTTTAACACCATTTAAAAGATCTCTATTTAAGTAATATAGACTAGAAATTGTTAAATGCTGTCTATCATGTAAGTAAACATGCCTAAAATAGTATTTGGTCCAAATTAGGTATCAAATGAATTCCCTCTGTTCTTTCTCCTACTTTTGATGATGAGGAGGAATAAAAGTCTAGGGCCTCAGTCCCTGTCTGCAACTCCATACATTCAATGACCTCTGTCATTTACCTGTCTGCACTCTAGCTCTCCAGAGGGCTGGGAATAAGACTGTAAGATGTATGGTATTATACATCATATAAAGAAGGAGTGAGGTAAGTATTACTGTATATCCACATCTACAAGCCAGTAGCTGCAGGAGTTGGGTATCATTTTTGTCAGGATGTCTGTTCTTCTTTTGTGGAGCAAGAAATCATTAGCCAAAACTAGTTTACCTCCAAGTGAGCCAACTCAGCTCTTTCTATAAATGTTCTAGCACAGTTCAGACATAATACATTTGTATATGCTCTGTACACTGTTATTTTTTCCTATTACTGCCAAGGAAGCTTGAAAGTCCTTCAAAATATATAAGAAGTGAGAGCAATAGTTAACTTCTAAAATTTCTAGGAATGTATGAGAAGGTGCTTTGTGAGGTCGCTAAGTTTGTGGACCACCATATAGCACCATGGTACCTTCATTAAGAACTCTTTAACCATAGCAACAAGCCATGTCTTGCCAGGCTTTTCTCATGCCTCTCACATTAGCCTTGGACACTTAGGGACAAACTAACACCCATGCAGCAAATGCAAAAACATACTAGCATTCTAAAGAAGGGGCAAATATGACCTCAACAACCTTGCCCTGCAAGACAGTAGGGCAAAGAAGGCATAAACATCCTTCCTCTACAGGTCTGGTTACTTGATTTTGCTTTCCTCTTTGTGACCCCAGAGTGTATGCTTTTGCGATTCTAAATTGACAGAGATGGTGCTAGAATATTACAGAAAGCTATTTGTGGGCAGAGGTCACACAGCAATGACTGAAGTCATTTGAGTCCCCATTGCATTGGCCAAAGTGCTTTAATTGAGAGTAGGGGATAAGGGGAAAAAGGTGAAAAAATAAGAGAAGATTTACTCCTAGAGACCTTAGGAAGTTGATGAAAAAAATATTATTTTGTGCAGCCTAGGAGAAAACAAGTTTTTGTTTAAAGCCCCCAGTAAAGAGGAGATTGCACAAATTCATCAACTATTTGGTTCTGACTTCCCCCTCTCCTGCTTTTGTATGAATACACTATGTTTAATATCTCATTAGAAAGTCTGTGTATTAAAAAGAATGTAATAATGGCTCATCTCAAGGAAGATACTTTTTCTCAGTGTGATGTGATAATTTAAACATGAAATAAGTATAACATTGAACATTTTTCCTAGTATAAAGACAATCAAAATTTAGGTAACCTTAAATCTTTAAAATAAACAAAACACAGTATACATATAATTTTTCAACTTTTCTGCAAGTTTTCATGAATATCAGGAATACATAGACTATGAAAGAAGCTTTTCAACTGTTAAGTTTCTAATTTTTTCTGTATCATCAGATGGCATAGGATGTGAACATTTTACACTTAAAGAAAAATAATTTTAGCTTTTTGGGAAATTTAGCCTTACTTATTTAAAAGAACTCCAAAGTTCCTTTGAAGGCATAACCCAGGTCTGTGGTTGCAGTAAAAAGTGATGAAATTCATGGTTTAACCACAGTTTAGCAATGCAATAACATCCATAGTTGGCATGATCAAGGGCTTGAGGAAGGGAAGATTTTTAGTGAATGTTAACAATATAGAGAGAAATCTTGGGTTAGTCATGGGACTTAGATGGCTAACCTCTGAGTCGGAGTGCAGTATGCCTTCTTTACTTTTCAGATTTTACCAGTGCTTTTATCTTTGGCAGATTAAGCTGTTTTTTTCTCCATCATCTTTAATTGATTTAGGGTGGATCCCACATCTGGATACCTATATCTCTGAAGGGTTTGGTTCTGAAATAAATATGAAAGTTGGAAGGTGTCGGAGTGGGGAGAAGGAACCACTTTAATTGCCTCTGGGAATCCTCTAACCAATCTTCGTTTGGCTCATTGGCGTCCTTGGATAAAGGAGAATGGAGGGAGGTCGAGGGGGAAAAAAAAGCCAAGGAACGTTCAAAAAGTAGCGTGCAAAAACCCAAAAGTAGAGGAGAGCTGAACTCTGAGAAGTTTCACAATAGACTACATTAAGATTCTTTTTGATAACAATGAAAACATTTGCTTCGTGATTTTATTTCTTAATCAAGATAGGTAAAACAAAATGCCGCTCCTCCACATCCCTTTCTCGATCGGAGAGCAAAGGTATAGAGACTTCAGAGCACCCACCCACCACACAAAGCACTACTCAACTACACTGGGGCAATCAGGTAAGATAATGTATACACAGTAATGGAGTTTGAGATCAGGTGTTCTTTTGCATTTGTTTTTATTCTGATGAAATAACTCTCCGTGCATAATAATGACTTAAAACTGAAAAACAGCATTGGAGATTGCAAAATGGCTGGTTGCAGCTCTTGTGGCACTGCTGGAGGAGAGAGAAAACACTATCTCCTTCCAAACAGGGGCCACCCGGAAGTCCCGAGGGGCGCAGGGAGCCGGGCTGATGGTCAGGGACTCACTGGGACTAGCGGCAGTGGCGCAGCCTGGGGCACCATAGGTAGGCGGCTCCCGGGAGTTGGAGGAGGGGTCTACATTCCGGGGCCGTTCATTCCTCGCGCTCTCGGCGCTTCCGCGATCCCTAAGGCTGACCTCGGTCAGGGAAGCGAGTGCGCTGGCTGGGTCTCCCACGCTGTTTAGTCCTCCAAGAATGGGACTGTCCCCTCTCCTCTCCCTTCTTTCTGGCCCACTGTGTGTTGCAGGGGGCAAGAATAGGTGACGGGTGCTTGAGACTTGGGGCTAGAACCGGCAGAGTGTCTGGCGTCCAAACTCTGGATTCCCGCAAGCGAAGTTGTACACCAGGCTCACCTGGAATCACCTCGGGGTCTGAAGGAGGAGGCTCCAGGGTGCAGGCGGGAGGGTTGATGTGCAAGGGGACGGATGCAGTTGATTTGAAGAGTCTCTGGCCTCAGTCAGCTTCAGGGGACAGAGCTCAGGACTGCGGACTGGTGTCTCTAAGAGTTGGACCGGGGAGCTGCAAGGGGTCGCAGACTCTGGCTGGAGTTTAAACTATGGAGCGCAGCGAGTAGCCACTGTAGCTCGGCTTTTCTGGGTCTCCGCTCCTGTGTCATGTGGAGGAAGGACGGGTCGGGGGAAGGTGCTTCAGCCCTCGAAAAGCAGTCTCCGAGATGTAAAGAATGAGATTTCCAAAGCGGTGCGCCGTGGCTGCCACCGCCCGCCCTGGATCTTCGAGACTCAGATCATTTCGGTGGCGGGGGTCCTTCCAGGTCGCGGTGTGGCCAGAACTGTCTCAGGCACAGTCGTCAGAGATTCTTCTAGATCAGCTTGGGCCACGCCGTGGACCTCTATCCCGTGCCGTCATCCTCTGGCCCGCCGTTTCTATTGGCTGCCCCAACACCTCGGGGCTCTCACTTATCCTTCGGAGGTCCCACTTGAGGGCAAGGCTGGGGAGAGGGAGGGCTGGCAACTCGCAGGAGCCTCGGAAACCGAACTGGGTCCCGGGGGCAGGTTGTGGTTAAGGCTAGAGGTGTTCAAGAAAAGAGAGTGCATGCAGAATTAGGAAACTATAGGAATTTTATCCCCTCTGGCAACAGAGCAAAACCCTAAGCAATGTGTCCGTTCCGTATCCCCAAGACAATACAATCTAGCCCTACACCAGCTGCTCCCCAGTAAAGGCGAAGCCTTCTTCGTAAGCTGTCCTGGGGTCCAGCTTTTCCGCACCGAGGACTTTTTGTTCGGGCGCTGCCCAGCCATTGCGCCTAAGACTCCCAGAGCTCCTCTGTCCTCCCCCCTGCTTGGGACAAAGTACCCGCGGGCCTCGCAAACGGACCGCCTTGCTCGGGGCTGCGCCGCCTCTGGCGCACTCCTCAGATCGCCGAGGGCCAAGATTTTCTTCTGCAGGGGCAGGAATTCTTTCCCTGCTCGACGAGAACCAGTCCTGGCCAGGTGCCCCACAACACGCGTGGCGCGCCTCGTTACCAGAAGCTGACTGATCTCCCGGGTAGCCTCAACTTAATTTCCTGCCCTTCCTGGCACGGTCTTCTGGGAAACCTCTCCCGGACCCCTCGAGTCCTCACCAAAGGGCAAGGAAACGTTCGAATCTCCTCGGAAAGGCTCAATTTAAGAGCAGGGTGGGGCGGAGTGGACGGGCCGAGGTTGTTCTTTGAGACTGAATCCATTTGGAAGGATATTGGGCGGATAAAGACCAAGTTTGTGCACTTGGTCCACGGAGCGATTGCAAACCGAGAAAACAAACAGCGACCGAGGAAATGCGGACTTTGTCCAGCAGAGTTAGCTGCTGATGGGTGCGCGGAAACGCTTGCGATGTGAACTTTCTGCAGATAGTGTGTGGAGGGAGCTAAAGGAAAGGAGGGAGGGGAGCGGGTCGGAGGGGGCCGCGTGGCTTAGAGTCCGGCGTGGGGGATGTCTGTGTGCCCTGGAACTGGGGTGGGATGTGGCGACGAAGGCAGTGAAAAGAGTAGACCACAAACTTCGGGCTAATTGGCTTAAGGCATTTTGCAAGCGCTGGAAAAGGTCATTGAAGGAGTTAGCTGCGCAGAAAAAAAAAAAAATTTTAAAAAAGAGTGCTGGGCATGCGCATAGAGAGGATGCCATATTGGAATGAGGCTGTAGTGGGAGCTGGAGGACTGGAGCGGGCGCGCGAGGGAGGCGACAGGCAAGGAGCGAGGGCGGCGAGGGCGGGCGGGCGGACGAACGAGCGAGCGAGGCCGGCGCCCTCTCCGGAGACGCCCGGGGCCGGGGTCCACGCTGAGGCAGGACGGACTTCTTCAGGTAGGACGCCTCACCGGCCGCTGTCCCCGGCCCGCGAGCAGAGGGCCCGCAGGTTGAGGGCGCGGGTCAGCGTCTTTTTTTCCAGCTTAGAAAAAAAGGGAAGCCTGATCCACCCTGGGGTGGAGGTGGGGGTGGGGGAGGAAAGAGGAGAGGAGCCCAAGAAAAGGGCTAGAGAAGAAAGCGACAGCACTTGAGAGAAACCCCAAACTCCTCTCTGCGCTCCGGGTTGTCATTTTTGCTTCCCCGTCCCCTTCCTCCGAGTCTTTGGCCTCTGAAAAGCCCCGCCGTGTGGGAGTCCGTCTGGAGTTGCGAAGTGTCCCCCTCCTCCCCGGGCAGCCCGACCCTACCTCATTTGTGCACTCATTTTAGCGGAGCAGCTACCTACCCTGCGCTCCCGCGTCTCCTGCGCGCTGAGATCTCCTTTTGGGGTGTGTGTGGAGTGGGGGGTGGGGAAAAGATGGTGGGGAGGGGGGTTGGAGACCAGGCAGGGGGTCCGAAATCTCTGAGACATCTGATATCTCCCCCTTGAAAACATTTGCCTGTGCAGCTGAAATGAAATTGTCAGTAGTAGTTTCGGAGCGTGCTCCAGCAAAGATGATCTTTTTGTTCATTTTTAAAATCCCCCTTAAAGTAATATCCTGTCATTTGGGGCTTTCCTGTTGTCTTCTAGTCTTCGACTTCCTTTCAAAATTGCTAGCCTGCTCAGGCTTTGGACTTTATTTTTTAATATGCGTGCGCGCGCGCCAGCGTGTGTCTTGCTGAAATGCTCCCAAAAAGCAACTGTAGGAACTGCGGGATCTATTTATTGATTTTGACCCGGGGCGGCTGGAGGGGATTAGCGGGGGAAGGGGGAGACCTGGGAATGGGAAGTGGTTGCTTCTCGGTGGCCGGACGCGCGTCCAGAGCCCCAGCCCTACTAGTGTTTTCTTCGAAGCGCTACAACAGCGGGGAAGGAGTCTGTAGACGCCGTGCCAGTTTCAATATGGCGGGCTAGGTGGCTTTTAAAAACTGAAAATAAAGGTTTTTGTGGTGGGAAAAAACCCAACCGAAGTGGCCACGCCTTAGTTTCGACTCTCTTTGGTTACTCCGGGAGTCGCTTTAGCGAATTAAGTGGGAAAAAAGAGAGGGAACGAGCTGCCCTGGTTTTTTCCGTGGTTAGAGTCTGTGTCAAGTCCATTGCTAGAGGGTAAAGGGTGGACGGTTGCCTTTGGCCGGGACTAGAACATGGACGCGCGATTGCCCTGTGTGCTGTGGATCTGTGTACAGTACATGGGTGTGTGTGCAATTGCGGGGTGGGGGCTTGGTAAAGAGATCCGCCCGGGATGTGAATGCGTCTCGGAACCAAGACCTTGCCCCGATGTGACGTGACAAACTGCTGACACGTGGTGCAAAAATATATGAGGGCAGAGGGAATGATTTATTTCGGCTTTCTAGAAGGTGAGCTCTCTTTCTCTCTGTGCGCTGGATCCTGTGCAAGGAAATTCCTGAATAAGTGGAGCGAGGAGGTGCTTAATAAAGAGACTAACTGTCCAGGGTGCAGGGTGCAGTCGGGCTGCAGACGTCAGTGGGATTTTGTGTGTGCTGGATTTAGTTTGGGCTTCTGCTTCCCTTCACGCCACCCTGGGGTGGAAGGTTGGGGGCCACGCCAAGGCGCTGGGAGGATGAAAGCGCGGGGGCCGAAGGATGGGGCTTGCACAGCTCGGCCGTCCCAAAGAGGTGTAGTCAGAGTGGGGAGCTGCTTTTGGGTTTCGCTTCGCGCTGTTGGCGTTTGGGGAAAGTGCTGGGGGTGAGGGGGGCTGCCCCTCGCTCCGGTAGAGAACCAAAGGGCTGCGTCTGAGGCGTCTTCCTCTGGCCTTGGCAGGCACGCAGGCAGGGCTGTAGCCTTGGGGAGTAAGTGGGGGTCCAAGTGTTCAGGCAAGGCCAGCATGTGGGCCTGGGGGTGGAATTTGGAGACAAAAATCGGAGCCAGTAAGGAGAACCTTAGGGAAAACAGGCAAACGCTAGCATGAGGAAGAGCCATCCAGAATGCGGGAACATGGCTTAGCTGGGAACTGGGGTCCCCGACAGGGGTCGCCCTAGTCCAGGACGCAGCCGCTGAGCGGAGGACTGACAGCTGTGCCAGCGGGAAAGACCCTAAGAGAGGACGGGGGCCACGCGGTGGTCGCCAGTGGTCCCCGGGCCCAGCTAGGGCAGGTCCCAGTGACCTTTTCCGGGCCCTCGAACCTGACCGCATAACGGCCAAAAGCTGGGAGACATTTTTTAAATGACACTTAAAAAATAGTGTTACCCAGGTTTGTAGTTACCACAGCAACGTAGACTCCAGCCTTTGCAGGGGCCCAGTGGAGGTTTTATAGGGTCGTTTAGACTAGGGCCGTGCTGTCGGAGGGGCGGGTCTGCTAGCGGAGTAAGGTGGGTGTGGGCTAGAATGCACCAGGATTGGAGACAACGCGACTGGCTTTCCCTCCCACCCGGGCGGCGAGGCTGAGCGATTGGCGACGCGCGGACCGGTCCCCCACCCCCACCCCGCGCCCCACCGTGCCTCCTGGGACTGCGCTCCGAGTGCTCTGCTAGGTACAGACTAGCCTAAAATGGCTCTGTGCTAGTAAACTGCAGTTTCAGCCGCGAACCCCACCCCTCGCCCTCCTGACGTCTTTGCGGACAAGGGTACAATTCACTCCAGCGTACCGAAACCCCCGATTTTGCTCCGAGCTGTGCGGTGGAAGCGAGGACTGCATACAGGCGATTACGAAGGACATTCCGTAGGATTCTCGCAGGACCCAAGTTTTCCTTGGAACTGAAACTGTCCCGGAGCCCAGCCGACCACCGTCCCAGCACCGAAGGGTCGTAGGGTGCTCCAGCGGCTGGGGGGTGGTGTGGGCTGGGGTCTTTTATGTACAAAAAAACCGAAGGATGTCCCCGCACACTTGGATGGTGGCTGTACGGAGCGATGGTCACTGCCACTAATGAGCTTCCTTGGTGGCATTTGCAGTGTCCGGTAGTCCTGAGACAGGGAGCCTGGGAGATTGTTCCCAAACTTCTGGAGCTCTCTCGCAGTTTCGCTTTCGGAATTTTCAGGATCCTTGGGTTTCTAGAGTTGGGTGGGATTCCGGTAAGGGCACGGAGACTCTCGGTCCTCTCCGTGCGGTGGCCTGTCTGCCCGCCCACCTCGGGATCTCTTGGCTTTGCTTCCCTGTACCGCCCCGCGCTGTGAGGGAATTGGGGATCCCCGGCCTGCGCGCCTCCCCGCGCTGCTTCCGGAGGTTCAGGTCAAGCTGCCGCTGCCGATCAGAAGCGGAGCGGTGGGAAACCTTATTTTAGGAGGGTTCACCTCACTTGGATCCCAAACCATCGCAGCTGCCCAGCGCTCTCCTTCACCCCTCCACCCTTGCACCTTAGCCAAGGAACCTGGGCGACAGATTGACGTGTCTACATCGGGCAAATGGATCCAGGTTCAACCAGGTCGGAGAAAAATCGAAAACGCTTAAATTCAACTTTATTTCCTGGGGAGACGATTGGGGGTGGGGAAGGAGATAGGCGATGGGGGGAGGGGAGGGGAGAAGGATTGGTGGTCTGAAGGAACTGTTGGCCGGGCTGTCCTTTGAGATGGGAGATCTGCTACTTTTTCCTTACTAAGCATTAAATTTGCACACATTTTGCTTCCTCCCTGCCACAAATAAATACCGTCTCAGATCTTTATCTTAGCTCTATGCTGGGTCAGAGCCCTCCGACAAGTGAGGAGCCAGGAGAAATGCATGCACACCCCAAAGCCTCCAGACCCCCACCCAAGTTTTTACTGCCTGCAAGGTGCATTTTGGGCCATGCATAAACACTGCCCAGTGGCTGGGGGTCTCGGCCGTTCCCATGGTAGAGAGAAGTGCAGTCAAGTGCGCAGTTTTGATGCATGTTGCTCCCGAAGTGCTTGCCAGACCTGTTGAGCTGAGAGTGGAGAGTTTCAAGTTGCCTGTTAGGATACTGCTACCTTGAACCTCAATCCCGCTGGGAGTGCATTTCACTAATGATAGAGTAATTGATCATCAAGTTTTTCCTCCACGAAGAGTTCTTGCAGAAATTATAGACCAATTTAAAAAAGCTTGCTAGATATAAATGGCAAGTTCCATGATTCTTGGCATTAATAAAACAAAGCCAGAATAGATTCCTGACTCCTCCCTGTTCCTTTTTTATCATAGACCTTCCTGGGAATATTAAACTGTTCATCATAGGCCCTGTGAGCCTACTTTAGCTGAGATAGCTTTTTCTACTTTTGTGTACGTGCCAGTGGCCCCAGAGGACTCAGAAGAAATATTGATGATGGGAACAAGGTTGAGAGTATAAGTACTTGGGATTCTGTTATTGGATAGGAGATTCCTGGGGTCTAAGAAGCCCATGTAATGCAAATTCAAACTTCCCAGGGTTGACACTTCTGTGTAAAATATTTTTTTGGATATCAGAATAAAAGCACTTTTTTTTTTTTTTTTTTTTTGTACTGGGGATCAAACTCAGGACCTTGCACTTGCCAGGAAGGCGCAGTGCCACTGAGCTACATCCATGGCCCAAAAGTTCTACTTTTTAAAAAAATAATTTGAACAAAAAACACTCCTTATGGAATTTTCATGACCTCCAATTCTGATGTAATGGGTTTGGGCAACATTTCTCTCTTTGTATTTCACTATGCAAAATTTTTAGAGTTCATGTAAGGAGTGTAGGAGTAATAAGGAGACTTTTGTATTAAAATGGCATTAAGATCTGCAATTCAAAATTTTTGATGGTTCTCATTCTTACATCTGCATTGCTTCAGCAGCAATTTACTATCTGGATTTCACACATAATAGTAGTTAGGGAGAGCTGGGCATGATGGCTCATGCCTGTAATCCCAGCACTTGGTAGGCTGAGACGGGAGGATTGCTGGATTGCTGTGAGTTTGAGGTCAGCCTGGACTACATAGTAAGTTCAAGTCCAGCCTGGAATAATACAAAGTGAGACCCTGACTCAAAAAAAAACACAAAAAAAAACTTTTAAAAAAGGGAAGTTGTACTTATCTCAACAAATCAGAAGGCCAACCTGTGCATTAACAGGGATCTCTTAATTCCTGATGGTTTTGGGGTGGGGAACTGGGGCCTATCTTCTAGTTTCAGAGATGGTTCTGTGTAGGTATGTGACCAGGGATGAACGTTGCCATCTTTCTGAGTCTCCACTTTCTTATCTGCAAAAGAAGGGCATTGAACTGGAATGGAAGCTCAGCTATCTCCAAGTTTACATCCCTCAACAAAACAAAACCCTGTGGTTCAATAAATCTATGGTGACATGCCCAAATGACTCATCTTTTGACTTGTGTCTCCAAAGTGTAGCAAGAGCACTACTCACCTTAGGTGACAGTTGTATGAGATGATGGCTGGTGAGTTGTAGCTCACTGTGCAGAACTGAAGTGCTGTGACAGTTAGGTCATGTTTTCATTTTTACTCAGGCAAGGGTGCTAGAGAGAACACCGAGGCCTTTGCATGTGTAGCTGGGATACATAACCCCAGGAATGGCACAAATGGGTTAGATGAGCAATGCCTGGCTTGATTTTCCTCTTTTAATTCCTAGGTCTAGAAGGGATCATTCTAGATAGAACTCTGTACCCACTGCTGGCTAATGTGTATACTATATAGTTGGATGACTGTAGCTTCTGGTAACCAGAGAGAAAATGTCCACTGAAGTGCAAGGCTTTCCATTTTCAGCCTTAGGGTTTGGCAAGTACTTCCTCTCTTTGTAAGATAAAAATTTGGTGGGACAATTCTTAAGAAAATCTTATTGGCTAAAACAAGTGTTGGCTGTGTCTAAGTCAACGTACAGATGTTTAAATGGCAGGACTCTGTTGTAATAAGTTCTTCTGTTAGAACTTCCAGTAGAACAAAGATGGTTGCATGATTCATTTAAGGTTACCAAATAAAATTCTTCTTCAGTATTGGTTTTGCACTGTCAGTTTAGCAGTGTTCCAATCAAAAGCTGCCACTATAATGTGCCCATCTGGTTGGCCTATACTAGTCATGGTGGTGAACCAATGGTACAGGTGTTATTTGTTTTTCTTCTAAGATGAAAGATGTTAATGTATGAGTTGCTTTTTTCTAAACTAAAATCTCAGTATTCAGGTTTAGTTGCAATGTTGGCACTTTGGGATAAATAAGTGGGTTTTGGGTTGCAGTTTGGGCACTCGGTCTCTAAAAGGTTTACCATCACTGGCCTATAGACTGTTTTAGAAAGTGATACTACTTCACCATATACTAATGCTATGGTCCCTTGTGTTGTCCTTGCTGTAGCACCTGTAGGCTTCCATTCGTGTAATAAGATAGATATTTTTCACATTAACTAAAGAAAGAACCCATTGTGCTTTTCTGTTTATTTTTCTAAAAAAACCAAAAAACGGAAATGACACATTTTGCTAGGTACAGGGCTTGCTGTTAAAGCATTTGTTGTATTCTGCAAAGTAGGGCAAATAATATCAGCAGTTGTGATTAGACAAGAGTGGCCTAGGCCTTGTGGGGTAGGAAGAACAAGTAGGTTTTTTATCCTGTGAGGTTTTCTCAGCAGCCTTATTTGCAAGCCACTCTTGATGCTTTATGTTTATGATTCATGTTTTTAATGAGTTTTGTCATCCCCATTTTACAGAGGAAACACTAAAGCCTTAGAGAACCAGAGCAGCTTGCCCATAATGACACAGCTATTAAGAGAGAGTGCTAGGGTCAGAATCCTGATATTATATTGTCTTGAGATGGGGACAGCCATCAGTTGATTGATGGTTCATTATATGTGAGATTCTGCCTAGCATTTGAGCATTTGAATGCATTCGAGTGTTTAATTAGCCCACCTAAAATCAATATTTTATTGAAAATAAATTAATATTTGAAATTAATCAATGTCTCATTGAAAATAAATCAGTATTTTATTGATAAGGAAATTGAGTCTCTGTAGAGATCATACATAGCCTTACAAATACGGTTCATTTTTAGCATTTAATTTTGAAGTGGAGTAAAATGATAACATTTTCTTTTTACATTTAGTTTAGATGGTCATGGGAGAGTAGAATTTTTAAAGCTCAAATCACTATTTTTAACTCTGTCCCTGGGTAAGGATAGACTGCCATTTATTGTCATATAAATTGACCATTAAAGATTTGAAGAGTGTTGAATATCTGGAATTTCATCTTGAGAAAATAATTATTGGTACTGTACATCAATTTCCTTCTCCACTAATGTTAGGGAGAATAAATTTCTGGGGAGACTGGAGAGACTGACTGCAAGTTGAAGGAGGAGAGCTAGAACTTTTCCCTTCTAAGATGCAGAGCATCTTTTAGATCTGACCAGTTTTTGGTCCTCTACTGCATTATTTCCATCCAATGTTGAAAGCTGGAAACAAAAACCGCTCGCTGTTTAAGTGAACATAACACTGTCATATGCCTGTTTTGGGGGCGGGGGGGCTCATGGCTGGTTTTGTATCCCTTCCCTGGTACAGGTGCCCTCAGGCTATGAAGCTGGTGAATCAAAGGGCCTTTACTCTGTGTGAGAGGAAATTTAACTTCTTTTAACCACAGAAAAAGTCAATTGTTACTAAATTGAAGTGTCTGAATTTTCATAGCAATCACCTTTGACATTATTTTAGAAAGTGCACTAAATAGAGGAAAGTAAATGGTCCTCTAATAGAATGAATAGTTCTGGGAATTTAGAAACCTATTTCTGGTTCAGAACTTTTTGTATGACCTTGGCTAAGTCACTTTAATCTTAAACCACCCTGGTTTTCGATTTTCCCTGTGATGAATGACCGAATTCAATTTTTGCTTGGCAAATACATGTTTTAAAAACTTGGTTTAAAGGACATGTTTACTCTTACAACTTTATACAGGTACATAGGTGCATGCTTATCAATTGCAGAAGCATTTTGTTTGTAGTCATTTTCTTTTTTTCCATCTCCAGATTGAAAAGGGTCTACTTTTTTTTTAGTATTATATATTCTATAGTAATTATCTTGCCTATGTACCAAACAAAGCCACTCACTGGGCATGCAGCTGCAAAAGGGATCTGTCACTAGATATAAATGGTTCCAATTGGTGCAGGGCTTAGGTTAGAGTTCTTCAATTAAAGAAGACAGACATTCCTGGGAGACTGCTCTAAACAGCTTTCCAGTTGGTGCTAGGTCTGAAAGAGACGCCTTGCTTATGCACAGAGCTTAGAGAAATGTCCCACTGAATGGAGGGCAGTGGAGGCAGTGATGGAAAAATTTAGAGGATAGAAAGCAAAAAGCACACACAACAAAAAGCCAAATTGTGATTCTTTTAGGGTGATATTTGCATTTGCTTTTGCAGGAAAGAAAATGGCTTTGCCTTTCTAAAGGCAGAAAAGTGGGAAAGAGGAGTCTTAGGAAAGAGATACTGGGAGAGTGAGGGTTGATTCTGAGATGTTACCCTTCAAGGGAGCACAGAGGTGATGAATATTCGTGGAGATAAGAAATCCAGTGTCAAATACTGACTTTTCCAAGCAGCCTAGCTCTCTTATTAGTAGTGTTGGTGTTAACTCCGAGTGAAACTTTGTCTGTTTATAGAGATAGTTGAATAACAGTTCTTTCACAATGCATATTTTTTTATTTATAAACAGTAGGTGTAAAGTTTACCCGTTCCACCCTAGCTGTATGTTGAAACCTGCAGGTGGTCTATCTTGTGTTCATTCAGCCTTGATTTACTTGCTTGGATTTACACAGACAGGACAACTTGAATTTAGTGGTTGAGAGGGGTATCCTGCATCCTGTTTTGTCCTTATTCATCTCGGTTGTGGTCTGGAGCCTTAGTTTTTGGTCCAATGAAGGAAACACCTCTAAAGTCCCAAGTAGGTAAAATGCTGTGTGTTTAAGAGACTTACCCCTTAGGTTTTGGGCTATAGTGGTGATGTTTTTTCAGGGATTTATTCAGTCGCAGGTGAGTTTCTTTATGTATTTCCCAAGAGAGAGCTTTGCTAACTAAATGCAGGAGAGAGGGAAGGAGGAGGCGACCTTAAGCCAGGCCTGCTCTTCTGAGAACCATTCACGATCATGTGCTAATTAAAAAGAAAAAGGAGTGCAACAGAATGCAGCTGCTGGTGGTTTCCAGTTGAAGCAGACAGATTCAAGAGCCTCTGAAGCCTCCTGCCCTGTTGTATCTAATCCCTGCTAAGTGTCCTCCCTGATCATAGGCTGGGAGATAGGGACTGCTGGATGTCATCATTTTCATCCAAGTTGACATTAAGGGAGGAACTTTTGTTTTTCTCTGCTTGTCTCTTCCCTAATACACAATCTATAGTGCTATTGAAAAATAGCCAAGCCTGGGAAGAAGGGTACCAGTGGAAGTCCTCCATGCTGATGTTCCTGTGGGAGGAAGAGAATAGCTCTGTGCAGAATAGTGGTGTTTGTGGGAGCCTGGGGGTGGATCCTTGTCCTGCATTGTCTTTAGAACTAACTTAAACTTAAATGTGCTGTGTTCCTACTACTAGCTGTCAAATGCAAGGCACACATCCATCCCTTTCTACTTTTTGGCCATCTGCCACTGTACACTACAGTGGCTTTGTACAGTTTGTCTTTTAAAAGGCAGATGGACATTTGTAGACTGTCAGCTTCTTTTGGGGGTGTCTCCTGGCAGTTGTCTCTTCAGACTCTGGGACCTGGAGGCTGACCTCCTCCTATTCTCCCCTGCCAAGTCTGGGGTCCATAGCCTGATGGACTCCTCACTCTTCCTCCAACCTCTTCAAGCTCTCTGTTTCTCAGGGCCCAACTCAGACCTACCTCTTTCATGAAAGCTTTCATGGTCCAGCTCAGACCTTAGTGACTATTCCCTTTTGTGAATGCCTGTTTTATTCTAGCAGGGGGGGTGTTGTATCATTTGCTTTTACCATATGCACTTAGCTTTAACTGGGAGAGAAAGTGAGCACCCAGATTCCCTGATGGGAGGTGAGGTGTGAGGAAGCTTCTAGAACAGTCCTTCTATTTTGCAGCTAAGATGTGTGTTGCATGAGCTGGTTCAAAGGCTAGAAGCTCATGCCAGTAAGTGCTAAGTGATATTACTGTACTGAGTAAACCCAGGGCTTCTGCTGTCTCTGGCAAAGTCCTGTATATTTCCCAAGTTCCTTACTAACCAAAGTTAGGGTGTTTTTATTTACCTTGCATAATTTGTAAAAACTTCTCATGCAATTAAATGATTTAAAATTTGATATATGTTCAATTTTATGGCTTTCAGTGAGATAAGCACCTGAAATGCCCCTCAGTTCTTGCCTGAATTCTGGCTAGATTGCAGAGCACTTTAGGCCAGGGTTTCCCTCTGGCTGTTGTCCTCAGAGGAGGACACTCAGTGGTGGTCCTCTTCATCATTGATATTTTGTTTGAGGGGTGAAGAAATGCTTCTTTGGGCATTTGGAGCTTGGTGACACCACTTAAATGTATCCATCTTGAAGTAATCACACCCAGATAATTAGGCACTATTAGACACCATGTCTGCATATCTAGCTTACTGAAGACATCTTTGTAATTTTCTTTACTTCTTAAGTTGTCATGATTGTATAGACAATGTATGGTGTAGTTTACCTAAAATGGCTTATATGCACATGTGCGATGTGTAATAAATACAGACCTATGGTCCACTATGAAGTTTATTGACCCTTGTTACAACTTCACTTGATGCTGAATTTATTCCCCTTAATCTAAGAAGATGATGGAGGAAGTCTTTTGCTTTGGGTCTATCCAAGATGTCAAAATCAAAGTCTCTGTGTCTGTGCTAATTCTGAAACTCATGCTTCTTTTGTAGAGTCCCAGAGCCAAGCTCAGTCTTATGCCTACTGAAGGTTGGTGCTTACATTTGTGACTTAGATATAAATTTCTGGTGCAAGAAATCCTACATTGCTGCTTGGCTAAGATCTGTTGTATACAGCTTTAGCATACCTAGTCTGACAATCTAAAATCTGAAATGCTCTGAAATCTGAAACTTATTAAGCTGGAATCATGGCATTGCAAGTGGAAAGTTCCATATCATGTATTTCTGATTTTATACATTATCCAAATGTTGTGTAAAATTACCTTCAGGCTCTAAGTATAAGGTGTTTTATGTATAAAACATAATTTCATGTTTAGACTTGGGTCTCCTCCCCAAAAACTCATTATGTATATGCAGATCTTTCAAAATCAGAAAAAAAAAAAGTCCCAAATCCAAAACACTTCTGGTTGTAAGGATTTCAGATAAGGGGTTCTTAACATGGAGTAGTATTCAATGGGGTATCACACAGCCTTACCTTTCTTAGAAGAGTTTATTTAGTTAGCTTATGAGTAAGGCAGCTAGATGGGGGAAGGGTCCTTCTTTATAGCAAATAAATTTGTAGGTACAGAGTCAATAAATAAATCTACCTTCAAGGTATTGGTCAACTGGTCTGCATTTTAGTCTTTTCCTTCTCTTGAGCAAGTAAGTGGCAAGGCTTTCTTTTCTCATTTTGTTCATGACCATTTGTGAATAACTGACTTAGCTCACTATACACTCTCCTGTAATATGTGCTGTTTTGGGCAGGTTAAGAGGTGCCAGTGAAAGCCTTGAATTAGAAGACACGGAAAGTTCCTGTGTGAGAGTGGGTGACTGCCTCCAACCCTACTGTTTGCTCCTGAATGCCCATTATCTCCAACATATCTTATTTCTTAGTGTTGAGGTATGAATCTGATTGTAAAAAATTAGCATTTCTTATGCTAGGGCAGCAATTTGTGTCAGATTTCAATCTTTTGAGTGAAAACCAACGAAGCCTGGTTGGAAAATGTTGAGTAAATTGTGGTCCTAATCAGAGTAAATCAAACTCTGAGCATGTAGTGAATGACAAAACTCCATGAACCTTCTGCCCCTGCAGTCAGTTCATCTTACTTGATGATGGAATGAAGCAGAGTCTGTCTCCTCTTAGAAAGGCTGAATCCTGGCTGGTCAAGGTGGGGTTAGCAGAGCAATCTGGGTGACAGGGTGAACATAAATAGGAGGAAGCTTGTGTTGATAATAATGCATAGCACTTACCACTGCTTTGCATCTTCAAAGCCATTTACAGATACAGTTTTTCCCGAGATTCTTGTGATTCCAGAGTATTTTCACATTATGTTTTAGAAAATGAAAACCGTGATTTTTTGGAGGTCAAGTTTTGGCTCTCAATTTGGTTGTGCATCCTTTAGAATCCTTAGAGATTTCCAATTTTGATTGAAATATTTTTGAAAGGTCTCAGATTAGATTTCCTGCGCTCATTTTGAAATTCCTGGAGTGTGAAATGAGGCAGTTTTCTGTGTGATTTAGACATTGTAGGCTTACAAGGGCAGCTAGGGCATATCTGGAATTTGACAAGCTTTTAGTTTAGACCTTCACATTTTATTTTTTACATGGAGAATACTATCTTTTCCTAAGTCACATACAAAAAAGGATAGCAAGTCTGAAATTATGAGCACAGTGTAGTTTCACTTTTCCACCTGAGTTTGACAATTCCAGTTGCAGAATGATATTTTAACATGTTTTCAGTAAGACAAAAGACAAGATGGAACAGTGGTGTATTGGAACTAATTTAGGAAAGAAAATAATTTATTGACTCATACTCGTAAATCTGAAGTTGGAACTGAGCACATCTTTATTGCACTGGATTTAAGAAGTTGTTGTTTCTCTTCTCTTCCTCACCCCTCCCATCTCCCTTTCCCTTTTCCTTCTTCCCCCTCCTTCTCCCCCTCCTCCTTCTTCAATCTCCTCTCATCTCCTCCCTTCCCCTCTCCTCTTCTCCTCTTTTCTCTCTTTCCTTTCCTCCCTCCTTCCTTCCCTCCCCTCCTCTCTCCCTCCTTCCTTCTCTCCCCTCCTCCCTCCCTCCTTCCCTCCCTGATTACTTCAAGCCTTTCTGTACTGGAATATGGGAGAGTCCTTCTCTGGGTAATTTGACCAACCTAAGAGCAAAGTCACTAACATTAGGGTTTTCTCATTGGATGGCCCACCAGGTCTCCACAGTGATTCCTACCAGAACTCTCCACCCATGTGCTCAAATGTATCCATCAGCCTTGTTGCTCCTCACTATGAAAGGTCTAGCTAGAAGGCAGTGGAGGAAAGCCCTCAAAATTTAGAGGGAGCTGGGTGCAGTGGTGCATGCCTGTAATATCCAGGAAGCTGAGGCAGGAGGATCTTGAGTTGGAGGATAGCCTGGGAAATATAGCAAGACCTTTGACACCCTTGTCTCACAATTAAAGATAAAAATGGTTGGGGATGTGGCTCAATGGTAGAATCCCCTTGGACTCAATTCTCAGTACTGCAAAAACAAAACAACAACAAAAAATTTTAAGGGAGGCTATTTTTCCAACTTAGGATTTCTTTTTAACCCACCTAAACTATTGGTTGTTATGAGAAGAGGTTTGACACTTTTAGACAAACAAGGCTTCACAAGTTCTCCAGGTAAACCCTTTATTAGTAATCTGATAGAGAATATGCTCCATTAACAGGAGGGAGAAAAACAAGAAGGAAGAAGCCAGAAGAACCTATAAGAAGGGGAGGGAAAGAAAAGGTAACACCAGTATTCCAGCAATGGAAGCTTCAGTCAAGATTAGGTTAGAAGGGAAGGCACTGCTTCAAATGGAAATTAGTAAAATACTTATATATTTCAGTTTATGGAGAGCAGCTTTAGGCAATAAGTAGAAAATTTGTTTTTGAACTGTTGATAAGTATGCAGAAAAGGACATGGGAAATGACTTATTAACTTCAGGAAAAAAATTGTGTTAGAAGAGTGAGCACAGTGTAGTACATGGCTGGGGAGTGGTGTAGTCATGGCACTGTGGTAGTAGAGTGGGTATCCGTGAGGAGGTCCGGGGGTCAGAAAGTTGAAGGGAGTTGTAGCAAGCTATCAACTGATATGACAGAGACTGAAATTAAGAAGTAGTATGTTGTGCGACATTGTGGAGATGAAATGCCCAATCAGCTAAGAGTTGAAAGTGGTTTCCTTGAGGAGGGGAGAGAAGGACAGGGCCTTTCTCTTTTTGCTTTTTTGGGTTTTTTCCTGGAGGATAGCTGTATAGAATTATTTGGCTTTTACAATTCAATGTAGATGTAATTCATATAAAAAAAAGCCCATCTGCTAGCAATGAGGGGCCTAATGAGAAGCGTTCCTAAAATTATGTAATCCATTCTCTTTCATATTTCAAACAACTGGGGCCTGGAAAAAATAATTTGTCCAAATACTTAGATCTATTAAGAAAATGGCTCAACCATGAATAACATGATACTATTGTGACTCTTATTGAAGTTTTATGGAGATCAGGTGTGCCTGACTTTAGAAAGGTGGCTTACTGCTATGGTTTGGAAGTGTACCCCAAAGGGTTGTGTATGAAATCCTTGGTGCCCAACCTGTGTTGCTGTTGGAAGTTAGGTGAACCTTTAGATGATGGGGCTTAGTGGGAGGAAGTTAGGTCACTGGGGGACATTCCTTTTATGGGGATGTTGGGATTGCACCCCTTCCGGTTTCTCCCTTTGCTTCCTGCCCTGAGGTGAACAGGCTTCTGCCACATGCTCTTGCCATGATGTACCCATGCTGACACAGGCCCAAAATGAGAAGGCCAATTGACCTTGGACTGAAACCTTATAACTGTGAACCAAAAATAAATCTTCCTTCTTTTAAGTTGATTACCTCAGGCATTATGTCCCAGTGGTGGCAACCTTACTGACACAATTGAGCCAAGCCTGACCTTGTAAAACAGTTGAATTGATATTATTGGTGTCCTATAAGGACTCTTCTGTGCAAAACCATTTCCAGAAAAATCATCTTTCCTTTCCCCACATTTAAATGTCTTTGCAGAAATAGTATGTTTTCTAGTATACCTATGAAACTTTTAGTATACCTTCAGTCTTTGGTTGAAGAGTTACTTTTATCTTTCTAACAACCTTTACAAAATCTCCATTCCATTGAGCAGTGGTTCTCAAAAGTGTGTTCTCTGGACCTGTAGCGTAAGCATCACCTAAGGACTTGCTACAAATACAAATGTCAAACATCTTCCTAGATCTAGGTAATCAGAAATTCAGGGAGTGGGCCCAGAAATCTGTGCCAAGCCCTCCAGTTGATTCTACTACTTTAAGTTTTGAGAGAAGACTGAAATTTGATGAAATTATAGGTGATTCTGACCTCACTTTTTTCACAGATTAGGTTCATGCCCAGACTCTGTGTAATGGGGAGATTCCTGTTTTATTTTTTTTACAGATCTCATTCTTCTGAAGCTTTAGAAACCTTGATCAACACATTAATGCAAGCTGTGTTTTTTAAAACATTAAAATGAAAGTCAGCATTTTGCACTATGGATAGTGCAAACCATAGTGCAAAACTTGGGGTATACACTGACTGTAGCAGTAACAATCTGAGCATCTTAATTACAAGATTATTAAAAAGGAGCACAATACTTTTAGAATGTGTTTGTTTGGAGCTGAGATTGGCCCTGTATCAGCAACCCAAAGTTAGTGTCGGCCAAAGAGAAGCTGTTTTCAAAGTCTGAAGTATGAGGTCTCAGAACCAGCCTTTCTTCATCTTTGATATGACCTTTCACGGGAGCTGGCACCTGTCAGGTAGTGCTGCCCATCCTAAGAGGTGGATGGCAGGAGGAGGCTTCTCCCACTCTGTAGTCCAACACAGCAATCCTGCAACTTCCTGCTGGCTGGAGTTTAATGACTTGATCATGTCTAAGCACAAGGAGAGCTGGGAAATGTCTCCGTTAGCCAGTGATTCCTTATTGTAGACTGGAGGAGAAAATGGGTATCTGTGGGAGGTAGTTAGCAGTCTCCAACACACAGTAATTTCTTCTGTGAGCTCTTTGCAGATATATTCTATTCATATTAGAATGTGCTATGACAATAGAGTCATCAGGGACTGGAACTGGGCTCCCAATCTGTGCAAACACCATTGTCATCCCTCTATAAACATACCTCAAATGACCCCAGGCTTAATCATTGCCTACTAAAAGTAGTTTTAGATCCTGTTTCTTCAGCTTTGCTCCTAATGAGATGAAAGTTTGGTGTACTGAAACATGGCCCTGGATATTTAAGAATGTAGTGTGTGATAAAGACAGGATATAAACATTTGATGGGAGAAGAGTGGATTTTTAACTGGGATGGGAGGAGGGTTGGGGAGAAGATGATGAGGTCAGAGGTGCAGCTCACAAAATATTTGAGCATAAATTTCCTACATGTTAACAAAAGTTAAATATAAAACTTGAAATCCCTAAGCAGTTAGCTTTCTGCTATCTTAGGATTGGGAGGACTTTTTAAGAATGTAAGTTTTAGAAGAAACACAGTAATTGATAGATTTGACTTGGTTGAAAAAATACTAGCAGTTGCATGTCAAGGGCAAATTGAGGAAAATAGCTTCATGAGGTAAAATATATACAATTCTTAAAAATCCACACAGTGTACATGTAGAGTTAAAATATAAGAAGTATGTGGAGAGACATCATTCAGGTTTTGAATATTAAATTGAACAGTGTGGAAGGAATCAGTATTCAGGACTGGGGAAGACACTGGGTAGAGACATCTCTTGTCCACTGCTAGTCAGGGTGTACATGAGTAAAGCTGTCTAGACAGTATTTTAGCAGGATTTATCACAGTCCTTAAATATGGCCCCATATTTTGATCCTTAACAAATTTTGATCCCTAACAATCTAACTTGTGGTATTTCACATTAAGGAAACATCAGAGATGCAGGATTTATGGCTGAGAATGATAATCACAGCACTATTTATAATGGTGAAGAATTTAAAAAAATACAAACACCTTAACGGTTGATGATAGAGGTATGGTCAATAAATTGCTTATAAAAATTATACAACCACTTTTTCAAGTCATGCTCTCAAAGAATTGAAGTGACATGAAGAATTGCTTTCTATGTACTGTTAGATGAAGAATGGATTAGAATTCTGAATTCTGTGTGAACTCACAAAGAATACTCACGGAGAAACTATTGGGGGAGACACTCTAAACATAAAGTGATTTTTCCCTGGGTATTGGGTTACAAGTGATTTTAGTTTACTCCTTTGTATATTTTATTTCTAGGGAGGTTTGTATCAAGACTATATGTCTTTTGTAGGAAGGAAAAAGGCAACATGGTTTAAAAAAAAGTCAAAGTGTGACAACACCTTTTGCCCAAATTAGTAAATTTTGTAGCTACCTGGGTGGACCTAAAGCCTCTGAGTGGAATACCACTTGTCCTTCCATAAGTGATGTGAGATTTAACTCTGCCATGCTTTCCAGTGGCTCTCTCCTTGGTTTTTATATAGTTTACACTTGAGTTCTATTTAAAATGATTGATTTGGTGCATTTAAATCAATGTCTTACTCTATAGTCCCAGATTACCTTTCTGTAGTGTCTGGTTAGATGCAAATGGATAAAGAGTTGAAACAGTGAGGAGCCATAAAGACTTTAGCAAACTTTTTCTTGTTTGATAAGTATCATAGAAACCACTGATTCTTAACTGATTTATTAATAGTTACAATCATAAACTATTTTTGGCTTTATAAAAAGTTTGTGCCTGATAACATTTTTCAGGCAGAATGATTATCTTGGATTCTGAAATGACTGGGAAAAGCAAATAATCTTAGTGTGATACACATAATTTCTAAGATTGTTTCTCCTTTCAAATTTAAGGACATAAAATTGCAGCACATTCAGTAAAAGCCTAAAATGCCAGGGAGTTTGCCAAGAGTCAGTTTTGGGATATTAGAGGGAAACTAAATCCCCTTTTGAAGTTTTTTAAGTTTTAAAGTTTCTTTGTTCTCCTTTAATTAAGTTGACATTATTAAATTAAATTAAAATGTTTAAGAGAGCCAAGAATTGATGGTTATTTTAGGACGTGTTCCAAACCCTCAAATGCAACGGCTTACCAATGTAGTGGCCTAGCTGGGCTGCCCAGGACAGCAGCCACTTGCCACATATGGCCATTTACATTTAAATTCACTAAAATTTAAATTCAGATCCTTAATTGCACTAGCTATATTTTAAGTGCTCAGAAACCAAGTGTGGCTAGTGTAACCATTCTGGGCTGGGACGATAAAGAAAGTTTCAGTGGATATTCAAAATAGACAATAAAATCCCAATAATTTCTGATTAGTTTTAGAGTAATATCAAACGAGTATTCTCCCTCACTTATTTCTTACTTAGCAAGGCTTTGCCGGCCTTTTATGAAATTATGTTCTGTAAATACACACCAGGTGAAAGAAAGTGAATCATTCGGTTGAAAGAGAATGGTCGTTATTGCATTAAATTTGGTTCACATAAATGGGTAACTGAAGGATAAAATATACAAGTAATACTAAAAATACGTAGTAAATTTGTATCACTTTAGATTTGAAAAGGACTTTTGATTGCATCTAAGCAAGCCTCTTTATTTAACTGATAAATTGAGGAACAGAGAGGTTAAGCAAAATTTATGTCACACGACTAGATAGTGGCTTCATTACTCCTTATTCACCAAGTTAATGGCTTTTTCACTGGGCAAAGACAACTTTTGTAAGAAGTTCCACTGCTATAATTCTGTCATTGGTTAGAGATAAGAAGTGCCAATTATAGTAAAATTTACACAAAATCACAAAGCATATTGTACAAAACAGGAAGTTACCCCATAAAAGCCTAACCTTCTGAACTTTCATATGTCTCTGGAAAAAAAAATCTTGCTTCATTTAATAGACGACTGTACTTCAGACTTGAAATTATATACAATATATTTTAAGAATCAGAGAAGGGGGCTGGGAGGGTAGCTCAGTGGTAGAGCACTTGCAGAACATGAATGAAGCCCTGGGTTCAGTCACTGGCACTGAAAAAAAAAAGAAAGAAATATGCTTCCTTTCAAAGTAGCCATTTAAAATTGTTAAGAAAGTGCTTTTTAAAAAAAAAAAATTCTATATTTTTGTGTGGTCTCATTTGTTTTTTGTGGTGCTGAGGATCCAATCCAGGGCTTCATGCATGCTGCAAAAGGGCTCTACCACTGAGCTATATGTTCATCCTAAAGCATCCTGTTTTTATTTTGGAAAGCTTAGTGGATCAATTGTCACCAGTGAGACTTGCATCCCCCGACCCCATTTAAAGTGAACAGATTTTTCAGAAAAGCAAGGAAATAGAAATTACTTGAGAAGTGGTATGTTATTCTCATACTTAATATGTTTCCCCCAGAATTATCTATTTCTGTATGTTCCATTAGTTGCTGAGAGCTGGCTGTGGAAAGTGGAATCACATATTCTAACAACTGTGACTATGTGCTATGAAGATTGCATTTTGTTAGGATTATTTCTACAGCATTCAGTTGATGATACCTTTCAGGTGCTTCTTAAACTTGTCTCCTTCATTCCTTCTACATGTCCTAGTTCTGACCCTGGTCTGTGCCTTCTTGTTTTCAGTTGGCTTCCATTTGGGGTTGCCATATCCACCCATGTTGCACATGGGTGGCTACCCTAGTAGGAGTGATTTATCTGTGACAGTGCTGGTTATTCCACTTCCTGGAATGGCATCCTGCAGCTGCCACTCCTGCCTGCAGAACTGCATGCAGTTCTGGCCCTTCATTTGGAAACTGTTCCCTCCTCACCTGTGCTTATCCTGCTTCCCGTTCTTACCCCCAAGTCTTTGCTCAAATATCACTTCCTGAGGTCTTGCCTGACCACCATTTAAATAATTATCATCCTTTCCCATTGTTTCCCTGATCTTTCCAGCTATTTCTTTTGGATATAGCCCTGATCACTTTCTAACAGGCTATATAACTTACTAATTAAAAAAGATGTATTAGCTCTCTCTCCCAATTAGGATGTAATATCTACTAGGACAGTTTTGTTTTGTCCCACATGTCTTCTGGTGCCTAGAACAGGGCCTAACATTAATAGGAGATCAATAAGTGTTTGGGAATGGGTAGGAATGATAGTGCTGGCGCACACAATCCTGTTTTCCACCCTCTACACTGAGTTAGTTGCCTTGGAATTTTTCACATGGTTCTGCCACACTGTTTGCTGTTGGATATCCATGTTTAATATCTTTTCTACTTTTTTCAGTGCTTGTCTCCTGGTCTCATTAAGTTGCCTAGGCTGGCCTTGAACTGTGAATCCTCTCGACTCAGCCTCCTGGTTAGCTGGGATTACAGATGTGTACCACTGCCCTCAAGTCCTCTGGAGGCTCCTGAGCCTATGATCTTGTTTGACCCTTGGTTTCCTCATATCATCTTCTCCTCTGGGCATTTCCCTTGAGGAGCTCTCATTTTCTGTTCCTTTTCTGTGCATCCTCACCCATCCATGCTCATTTAGAGAAATGGGCTCGGGCTGTCTTGGGCTGACTTGGGCTCAGGGACTAGACTGCTGCTTTACACAAGCCATTGGCATTCTGAAAAATATATTACCCTGTGAAATGTCTACATCTCTAAACCAGAAGCTCTGTTAACATGTTCACAATAAAACTTCATATTGGGCTGGGGATTTAGCCCAGTGGTTCTGTTGCCTGCCTTACAAGCACAAGGACCTGAGTTCGATCTCCAGTACCAAAAACAAACAAGCAAACAAAAAAACAAAAAACTTCATATTACCAGAACTTGCCTGTCCAGAGTTACTTATTTGTTATTGTTATTATTTTAGGGTGCTGAGGATGGAACTCAGGGCCTTGTGCTGTGCTTCTGAGCTATCCCGCCTCCCGCCCCACCCCATGAACTGTTAAGCTGGTGACTGCTTATCCAGAGGACAAGTGATTTGCCTGCATTTGTATCAATAATCACTCCCTGAATGCCAGTGGCAGTAGCCATAAACTGGCACATACTGCTTGACACCGTAAAACCCAAGCATTGCCCCCACGGTCCCCTGTTCAGTCTGCTGTGTGCAGTTCCAGGTAGGAAATCTCTGGGAGCTTCTGAGCTGAGGCGCAGCACCTGGGATTCTTCATGGTGGTTCTGATTGCTGATGTTTGGTGTTAGGTTGGGTTTGCTTTCTGTGCCTGTCTCTTGAGTGGGTTCAGTTTTGTCGAAGAGTCGGTTGTGGTCCACAGGTTTTTGCATCCCTGTTGTAACAGATCTTGAAGAAATGTTCTAAGGACAGTGCAGTTCTGCCCACTATTGTAGGAGTTATTTTGGCCAACTGATGTCCACTGGCTAAAGTGAGGCAGCCTTGAGGGTACATTGCTGGATTTGCCAACTCTGTATTTCATATAATCTCAGAACCTATATGTCCATTCAGTAGCTTTTTTAGTAGTGTTTCTGCCTAAGCTTTTAGAAACTATGCTTATCCAATGACCCTTGAGGGATATGAGAAAACTTCCACTTCTGGATGATTAAGAAGAAAGCAAACCCAGTGTTGATTTAGGTTCAGGTAATTTTTGTCTATACTATATTTTTTAATACACTACCTTAGATACGAAGATCCATGGGGTTGAGATTAAGAATGTTTTACATTGCTTTCTCTGTTACACCCTGCAAAGTGCTATGGTGGGTTTAAATGTGTCTTTGGGCATGTATTTTCCTGTCTTTTATATGATTTTTTGTTGTTGTTGTTGTTGGTTTTGAGACAGGGTCTTGCTATGGTCCATACTGGCCTTGAACTTGTGATCCTCTTGCTCAACCTCCTGAGTGCCAGGGGACACAGGCATGAGTCACTACTTCTTGTTCCTTTATGTGATCTTAAAACAAACATAGGTATCACATCTTCTGGGACAGGTCTGAACTAAGTTATTTGTTGACTTTTGTTCCTCAGACTATATGCTTTCATTTTTGCTTCACAAAAATATGGTAAGCCTGTGCTTGGTGTCAAGTGAATGAAAAGTTATCTGATTGTTTACATGGGTTTTATATCCTTGACTGTCATTCCATTTGCTTTTCCTGAACTTAACCTTTGTAGAAGCAAGATGCCTAGATTTCTATTTAATGAACCAGCTCAAGGTATTTTTATAATTCCTTTTCTAAAATAGGTATTTTATTTCTTTGCATTTTGATTGAGAAGTAGCTTTATATCCTCCCCACAGTGTCTGATGCACTTTATATGCAACAGGTAGCTAGTTTAATATGTGCTGAACTAAATTCCAATGCTGGGTACCTGGTGCATTTCGTGTCTCTTCCTGGTTACCTCTGGCAGCAGTTTTCAGCCTTTTCCCTGCCATTGCACAAATGATTAACATTCTTTTATGAATCTTCAGTTTTGCAAAAACCTCAAAATGTCTTTCATGAATGTAAACTAAATAGTACCAGAGAAGTCTATGTTTGTGCCTGTGCACGTGTGTGTGTGTGTGTGTGTGCTTTTTAAGAAGGGTGTGGTATTCTTAGAAGACATTTTACTAGTATGTAAGCCATGCAATATTCTATTGATAGGTATAGATGTACTATATTCTTTCTTTTCTTCACCTACCCTTGTCCTTTTGCCAACTTAACATCTTCTATGTGTGAAATAACAACATCGAATGAATGAAAGGTTTAACAACATCACATAACTGTATCTAGCCACCTCAGCTGGGCATGGCTGCTCCTTAGAAATGACTGCTTCTGATATCTCCTGGGCTCTGACCTAAATGAGTTAGATTGTGAGATTTTCTGAGAACTGGCTGGAGTTTCACTTCTTTCCCCCCAGTGATGTCAGAAAGTAAATGAGTGACGTTGAAAACTTTTCTTCCTCTTTATTTTTTTTAATCAATACATGTTAAAGTAACAAAAAAAAAAGAAAGTAAGTGAGAAATGGCCGTGCTATTACATGGAAAGTTGTGTCCCTATTTCTAATTTGCAAGAGATCACATTATTTGCAAATATTGATATTTCAGCTGGTTTTGGTACCAGATCACTTGTGACACATGAGAACTTCTAACTAAGTTGAGTATTTTGCTCAGGGTCACCACAGTGAATGAGGGATTGAAATAAATTATATATCCATATTAGAGGTGTGAATGACCTGTATAAAAGTGATAGTTTTGATGTTATGACCTTTGTGGCCTACCTTGAGTAGAGAAACACTCATTACTCTTCATTCCTAGTATTTTCTAGTATCAACATTATATTGCATCCTAAATGTTATAATGAGTTAATAGCAGTTCTGATAGGATTATGTTACTTTTGGAGAGCTTAGGATCAAGTTATATGATTAATATAATTTAAGTGCTTTGATTTCTTTGGTTGCTTTTAGATAATTCTTCCTGTAAGATGAATTAAGGGAAGAGGACACTTAGTCTTCAGGCATGGAGAGCAGTTTGTCAGTTTCCAGTATGCAAGACCCTTCCTCTTCTCCCTTGGAAAAGCACATCGACTCAGCTAATGGAAATGGAGACCTTGATTCAGGTAGGACTTTGCTTGCTCCATCCTTCTGGCTTTTGGTTTATTGGCCCATATTTTCCTGAAACATTCAGGGAGCAATGGGAGCAACATTTTGAGATCTCACATACTGCCTCTTCCCAGGATTTGCTGTCCTGTTTCTAGGGATACACTATAGCAGCTTTAATTTTATGCAAATTTTGGGTTGAAATTAATATGACTTTATTAGACTGAGCAGACTAAATAATAGTGAGGCAATATATCACTTCAAAATGTAAGTTGCTTGTACCAGGAAACATTGCTGATTCATTACACTGTCTTTCACAGATGTCCCTGATGCGCTGTTCCACGGAGTCACTGTGCACTATCCTGTGACACCATACTTCAGCACGGTGCCCAGGGTGGTCATGATGGTGGCAAGTGGGACAGGAGAGTTTTGAACCAGCAGTTCAGTGCTCTAGCTCAACAGAGACAAATGCTAATTTTGCTGAGAATCCCTTGACCAGAAGTTAGTCTCATATTCCTGCTGTTGCAAGGCAGGCTGGGAAATAGAATTCTCTCCCATGTCCCATACAGAGACAGGAGATCCAGGTCTACCCAAATCCGTAGGAGATGCTGCGACACAAGATGTTCTCCAGACCATTGAGCATGTCTTTCCAAAAAGCATATGATGTGAAAGAAATTTAGGTCATGTGGATTTGTGGTAAAGTGTTCTCCTCAGAGTTACTCTGATAAACAAAACAAAAACAAACAAAACTCCCACAGCCTTTGGTTGAATTGTAATATTTAACCAATAAATTTATAAGTGGATCTTTTTTTCTAGATACTTATATAATAAAGGGTTTATTTTAGAAAAGTATCTTTTTTAAAGATTGCACTATTCATGCATAACAGCAAATTAAGTAAGGTCCTCTGATTCATAGACATTTGCTGCGGTGAATTCATGTGAAAAGAAATGCTCACTAACTGACTGGGAGATTTAACTGCTGCCTAAAGGAGTTGCCAAGTTCTTCCTCACATTTTGATCAGACTAGTCAATGATAGAATTATGGGTTGTTTAATATCATTGAATTGGTTAAGTTTTTTAAATTAGATCTTTATTTTGAAAAAAATCTGGAAATAAGTGAATGTCATTATAGGATGAATGATAATTAGTGTCTGTTTCAAGATAAGCTCTGTCACACTTTCATTTTTTTGCATGAAGTATGAGTAAGAAAACTTCTTTAAGTGGACCTGAGTCACTGTCCCCCAGTGGAAACTGAGGCATCCATCCATACACTGAAGGTTCATCCTAACCTACTTGTGTTGAAGTATAGTTATGCCTTTTAAAAACTGTCTTTCTTATATTTTCTGAGGGAGATAATTTTTCCACTTTAGGGGTTCCTGAGCTTTCACCATGTCTTTGTAGTATATCACCCACACACATCAATGTCTAGTACCTTGTCATTTTCAATGGGATGTTTTCAAAACTGTTTAAAAGCCAATGATGTATTGGCTTTTCATTTTCTTGCACCTGTGTATAATAGCTCTCTTGCTTTCTCTCTGTCTCACTGTTTCTAGCTTAAGTAGATTCTGAAACTCATTAATGACAATCTGTTGTCAGGAAGCTATCTGTTCTGATGTTTCCTTGAGGATGACCCATGTATGGCAGGTCTGAGAGCAAAATTGGCCTCAGTTGCTGGGGGATTTTGTGCTGAAAGCACATCCTACAGGATGTTCAGATTTTTAGCAAAAGTAATACTTCTAAATAATTCCAAATTATCCTTACATTTTTCAGATATTGGCCCAGGAATCTGCCCCCCCCCCCCGCCCCCGCCCCAGTATGGCCAATCTCTCCCTTCTCTTTGGAATTTCCATACATACTTGTTTGGTGACTTAAACTATAACTTTGTAGAACATAGAGGCTGATTTAATTCTAGAAATTCAAATCTAGTTTTGAGCATTTAAACTACTAATAATGAGTTATTGTTAAGTATAGATCTTCATGGGCCAGGGATTTAGCTCAGTGGTTCCACCGCCTGCCTCGCAAGTGCAAGGACCCAAGTTCGATCCCTGGTACCAAGAAGAAAAAAAAAGAAAAGTATAGGTCTTCAGATTATTGATTGATTAATTGGTTGATGTGCTGATGATTAAACCTGGGGCCTCCTGCATGTTAGGCTAGTGCTCTACCACTGAGCTACATGCTCAGCTCCATTTATTATTTTTTCCAATGTACTAATATGTAAAATATTTTCAGTTCTGGAATCCCTTGTGAAGATGTAGTTCTGAGATTCATGGGGACATGCTCAGGATGTACAGTCTTAGTCTTGAAGGTCTTTTCCCAGGAAGCTTTCAGATGAGATTTATGGATCTGACATAAAAAAGAGAAGACAGATTTCATGTTCTTCAGTGGGTTCTAAATTGGCTTATGAGTGAAGGACATTAGTTGTGTAAGTATAACTATATGGCAGGCATGCAGACTTTTGAGTCCTTTACATGTGTTTGCTCACTAATCCTTCAGCACTCAAAGTGGCTCTTCTATTAATGAGGAAACAGGACAACAAGGCCAAGTCATCTAGGTGGTGTGTGGCAAGCAGGGCTTGATCTCAGGTATCCTGAGGCTATGAAACCTTGGGTTGAGGTAGGATCCCCTGCAATGAACAAACTCATACTGAGCATGTGTTAGACATTTTATTATATTATATTATTATTATTATTGTTAGGTACCAGGGATCGAACTTGGGACCTTGCGCTTGCAAGGCAGGTGGCAGCACCACTGAGGTAAATCCCCGGCCCTGTGTTAGGTATTTTAAAAAATCCTTTCAGTACAGGGATAAGTCATCAAGAATCATGCCCCGCCCTGCCCAATGGGACAAGGATACAACTCAACTTCTTTCTTGTCCTTTCCTCATGTCCCTACCCCTCTTTGTTACGTGCCACATTATAGTGTTTTCCTAGCCAGTGACTGCATTTCAATGACTGCAGCTCTTCTCTGAGAATAATATGGGGTCAAAGAACAGGAAACCTAAGCCCATTGCTCTAGGATGTTGTTCTCTTTGTCATTTAGGTCTCCCCACAAGGCACCTCCAGCTGCTTTGATTCCTTGTGACAGTGGACTCTCCATAAGGAAAACTTTAGCCCAAAAGAACGGACTCTGAGTCTCACTAGAGTAAATTTTTTATTTTGCCTTTTTTCTTAAAGAAATCTCAAATTCTAATAGAGATCAATAACTGACATCCAATTCCTGTAAATGTAATTAGGCACAATGTAAAATGATGCCTGCCTCTTCCCAGGGACCATGGGTATGTGGCCGGCATAAGCCCAGGTAGACAAGGAGCCTGGAAGCTGTGGGTCACCCCAGCACACAGCATGGATAGCCTGTCCCAAGGCATATGAAGAATTCCATGGCTGTGATTCTAGGTAGCTTCAGTGGCTGTGATAAAAGCAAGCAAAACAATATGCTAGCATCATGATAAATAGATTTCTGGATATTATTTTTGCAGGCCTGCTCAGTATAATTTCCTGATGAAGTCAGTAGATAAAGTGGTGCTGCATATTTAGGCTGGGAAAGCCTCTGAGTAGAAAGAAGGAAGCTGCAGTATGGGCCTGAGTCATTTTCTTTCTGAGGGCATTGGGAATGTATTACTTGGAGAACCACAGACTCTTCTGTTTGGGAAGGAGTAAAGGAGTCAGTGTTCTTAGAAATATTTAGAGCATATTTTTCATGCTGGGGCCTAGCTCTGTAGGATGCAACGGTATTATCCCCTCTCTCCCCTGCTTTTCTAATCCTCTTCAGAGTAGTTTGCCACTTCCCTTGGGTAGATGATTTTTCCTTTTTTTACCCCCTAGGAAAACTGTGGCCATTTGTTTAGTTTTGACAGCCACAGGGCCATTTGCGTTCCTATGACTGTCCCCTGCTGTGGTTTAGTCCAGCAGTCGTGAGCTCAGAGGGCCTGGTGGCCTCGGTCCCTTTTGGAGTTATTTCCATTGTTCACAGTTATGTTATTTTCTACACCTTGAAATGGTATGAATTATCCATAATTAAATTAAGAAAGATTTAATGTCTTCCTCTTGTCTCTGCACATTTTAAAAAATACCTAACACACACTCAGTAAGATTTTTTGTTCATACCGAATCTGCCAGTTGGCAGCCCTGTTGTTGAGTCATATTCAGTCTTGCAAAGTCAGCCTCATTTCACAGTGTAAAATGGTACAAACCCAGCATTTTATTACTTAAGAAAAAGATGGATAGGCTGCTGGTTTATTTCATTTTTCATTCTAAAGTCACTTGTACGCCAGCTTTTAATAAGGTATTCTTTTTATGTTTATTATGGAATATTCTGGCCCCACAAATAGCTTTCTGTTTGCTAAAACTGGATCACCACTACTAAACCTGCCTGTTTTCTTTTAAATTGTGAAATTTTCTTAGTAGCTTTTTGGAGTCGGTTTTCATGACATCATGGGGATATGCCTCCCACTGGTTCATTTATGGTAGAGGGAGATTGTCAGAGTTTCCTTGATAAAATGTTTATGGGCTTAAGAGGTTTATGAATCGGCTGTAAATATTTGCTCTGGGTTTATGAGACCTCTCCTCATAAACATTGTGTGTTTATCTATTGCTCATTGAAATGTCTTTAGAGAATCAAATGCTTGGGGTACAGAAGCACAAGGAAGGGTTGTATGTGACAGACTTTAAAAGGCCATATTATGAGTAACCCTAAATTTTGTGTATGTCTTTATTTTTCAAACAACCTGGTTAAAGTCACCATTTCTGGCCATAAAGTTTTTATTTTCTTAATCCCATTCTAGGTGTGACTTTGGGATACTTTATAAAGTGATTTCTTTAGGCCAGCAGAGAGTGGCAGAGTTGACTGTCTCTCTGATGCCACCGTGGAGACAAGAGGGGAGGGGGGCTCTGACCTTATAGTCATCTAAACTGGATAGATGAGCAAGCATCGAATAATAGAGAGCCTATTGTGTTGGAAAAGGGGCTAGAAATGTAGCTTGAAATTTGGTGGCAACAAAATTATTGTCAAAATACTAATAATATAGATTACAGTTGCAGCAAAGGGTCTCAAAATCAAAGCTGAGAAATGTAGACCCTCTGATTTGAAGTCATAATGGCTCATGGGAATATGAGTCAGCAGGGCCTCTTAGCCAAGGTGCTGGCTGCAGCCACAGTCTTGGTGTGAGTAAAGCCTTCTGAGGCAAAGGGACTAATCGCTCAACCAGAAAGTCTTGCCCAGTTTTCAGCAGCTGTCATTCTGTGGTGACTGCCCAGGAACTGAGTTCCTTGCTTACATCTTCTCCTAGCTTTCTGTTTTCCTCACAGTCTGGAACTCTGTCCTCACAGCGACAGATAGGATGGCCTCAGAAGCTCCCTAGAACCTGCAGTAGAGAGAGGAGGAGGCTTCTGGTGCATGATGCAGGCAGAAGAAGAAATCTAATAAGAGTTTCAGCTTCCCAATCAGACAGCCTGTCTTGGACCCTTAATTCTGAGGGTGGACCTCTATGACCTGTTGATTCTCTAACCTGAACTCCCCTTAACACTTCCTTCTGTGAGTCTCAGGGTTCTTGGAAGGATTGTGAGGGCCTGCTTCTGGAGCACTTAGCAGATAGTGGACACCCAAACACAGTCACTTCTTAGGATGTTCACTGGGAAGTTCCTCTGATGTTATGTGGTCACAGCCTGGCGGGGACTGCAAGAGGGCAGGGCAGAGTATAAATGAGGTGCGACATTGGGGTGGTTAAGAAGTTCCAGACTTTGCAACAGGTTTGTAACCCCTGAATATCACACCAACACATTTTGGCAAATGTACAGTGCTGAGTTACTGCCTCTGACTGGTGGATCAGAAAGCAAATTTGGCAGCAGGTATCCAGAGCTGTTTGGGGAGAAGGCACTACGGGCAAAGTTTTGGGTGCCACCTGAGATCTTTTGCAGAGTAAAATTATGTTGTCTTTGGGTTACTTTACTGTGTCTTAGCAGCTTTGAAGTTCCTGGCACCACCCTTTCATAGCTGGGAACTCTGGACCTATTGAATTTCTGGGGGGAGAACATTTCTGTGTGAAGGACCCAAAAGTCCCTGGATGAAACAGAATGTTGGGAGACAGACAAAAGGAAAGGTTTTCCCTTCAAACAGTTTTTTCTTCTCCCTTTGGACATTTGATTCTAAGTCACTTTATTGGAATAAAATTTGAGAGGCAGTTCCAAGGAACTTTGATTTAGAAGGCAAAATTTAAGCTTGCTGCCTTTCATCTTAGCATTTTCTGATTCTATAAAAATTGCTCCCTTCTATCAAATTCTGAGACTACATAGAATATAATGAGAGGATTACTTTTCCTATTTTAATTGAAAAATCCTAGTAGGAAAAAGTGATAATCGCCAAAACAAGGCTTCTCTCTTAGACCTTCCCATCTCTAGTTCCTCTGGTCCATCTGATGGGACATAACACTTCTATGTTAATCACTTCTGCTTGGCTAGTGAAATCAGCTCTTGCTTCTAAAAGATACATGGGTTGAATGTCAGGATCCATGGAACATTCTTTTTTTTCCCCCCATTAAGTTTATTGGTACATTTTAGGTATAAAATACAGTTACATTCATCATTGGGATCTTGTACCATTACATGAGTATCTT